>JAGFNQ010002118.1:0-158310 GCA_024364735.1 Boesenbergia rotunda
TTTAAAATTTTATTCGATTTTAATAAAAAAATAAGATTTTATTAATTTAATTATATTTTTAAATAAAAAATAATTAAATTAATATTCTTATTGGATTTAATCGAATTACAAAATTTAAAACCAAAACTGAACCGAATTAACTAAAAATCGAACCGAATTTTAAGAAAAAAATTGAAAACCGAATTAACCGAACCAAATTTCAGAATTCGATCGATTCGGTTCAGTTAATTTGATTTTTCTAAATTTTTGCTCACCATAAACCATTTATGAAAGGTTGAGAAACCTCGTAGAGAAAGAGTAGTGCTTTACTAAATAGGGATCATTAAAAGCACGAAGAAGATATTGCCATAGAAATTTTAATTTTACGAGATGGATTGATGATTAATACTCAAAACCTAATAAAATTAATATGTTCGCCCTCTCCATGTGTTAGTCACTGGGTTAGTAGGCTCCGTGATTTACTTCTTCTATATTGATTCTGGGATGAATTGACAAGAATACTAGGACGAACGAATCACTTTTTGCTATTATATGAATTTTAGAAAAACTTTGGAATGACCCTTAATAAAACTTAATAATTGTTGTATATGTTGTTTTGTATTCAAGATTTTCTTATGCCCCTAGTTATAATAGCAAGTGAGAATTAAAACAAGTACCTATGAATGTGGTAAAATACTTAGGGAAATAAATAAGTGGATCATAATTCGAATTTTAATAGAGATGAATATTCAAAGATCAGAGATTGACCTCTAAGTATATATAAGCTATATTCTAGATTTACATAGAGATGAGAATTCTAGAGGTTGGTCTTACTTGAATTGCTATCTGGTTGATTTAACTTTTTCAATTTGAGTTCAATTCAGTGAAAATTATGATACTAACCTTATCGACCGACCAAAGACTCGATTCATGTCCAACTATGACTTGTACCTACCAAGATCATTGTTGTAAGGCCATGAGTAAAGTGGGAAGATTGAGGAATTAGGCCTAAGGAGCTTAGAGCATTGAATAGGAGAGCTCTGGGAGCTCGGAGTGGAAAATTTAGATAACTCAGGGAGATCAAAGTCGAGAACTTGGGTGAACCTCATCCCTACTACAACTAACGATTATGTATGTCAACATGTTGAAGGGTTGTGTACCAACTTAGCGAAATAGGTCATGTTTTTATTCTGCTAATTTCTTGGGATAAATTGATTTTCTAATCTAGGATCTCTATGTTTTGGCTAGACTGTTGGACTAGGATATAATCTCATAGAGATAGCATACTAAGTTAAAAATAGAGATTGGTATCTTAGATATCAATATTCTGTTGTTATATTCGATGATAAAGATCTTTAATCTAGGTCTATGGTGGGGTTGGAGAATGAAAAATGTGACAAGAAAACTTTAAGACACTCTTCTAAAATTAAAGAATAGAATAAAATGAAATCTAGACGATCCTATTTGAAAAGTTCTTCAACCTTTAACGACTTTTAAAATGGTTTAAAATTTTATTAATTGTTTAAAAATGCGTCCAATGTTCCATTTTGTCGTTTAAATATTTTTTTAATAGTGAGTTATTTAACTGATAATTTAAAAGGAATAATTCAAATAAATTTTAATAAGTGAGTATTTATTATAATAAAAATGATAAATTATGAGCTCAATTAATAATCAACGGTCAACTAGCTAGGGATGAGAATAAGTGAATATCTACGGAGACGCTTGATATATATTCGACAATGAAAATGATAATAAATTTTTGAGGGATTTATGAATTTAGTGATAATTTAGTAGGGATTGAGTTATAAAATCAAGAATATCATATCCATATTTTGATTCTGATTTCCGTATACCAATCATCATAACTTCTAACTTCTAAATTTGTTCATCAAGTGCCCCTTAAATATTTCATTTTGTTGTTTAATTTATTTTTTATTTAAAAAAAAGTGAGTGTCTAAGTGAGAAAGTTGTCCTAAAAGTTTGTCCGGCCGTCTATAAAAACGCATCTCCGGCGAAGGGGGGAATCGGGCTCTCCCGGTCCGGTCAGTGTCAGCTCGGCCTCCGCCCACACCGCCGCCCCAGTCGCATAAGCGCTTCTCTTGTCCTTGCGCCTCTCTTCTCAGCTCGCGCCCACAACTCCGCGACCAGAGGCCGGCCCTTCTGCGTCGGCCCACTCCGGTGCCTGCCTTCTACTCAGCCGAGACTTCATCTCCCTTCAGGCACGCAACAGGATTCCATTTCCCTTTTCTTTTCTTGGTTTTCCAGTGAAAGATTGGATTTTGTCTATAGTAGGCAGCTTCTTAGGTCGCCCAAGTTCGAGGTAATTACTGCTCAAATTTGAGTTTTTTCTTCTGCTCATTTTATCCAAGCAGGATTGCGTTGTTTGATGTTGTGCTCTTCGATAGGATTCATAATTGCAATCGTCTCTGTTGGCGTATTTGAAGGCGACACTGATCACGGGCATCAAGGGAAATGCAGACCAAATCCCGAGTTCAGGACCATTTTGACCAAATTCCTGACTCGTTGGTCCTTCTCATCTTCAACAAGCTCGCTGATGCCCGTTCCCTTGGCCGCTGCTCCGCTGTGTCAAAGCGCTTCAACACTCTCGTTCCCCTTGTTCACGACCTGTTTGTCAAAATAGATCGAGTAGTGTCTGTTGATGCTGACTGTGATGTTGCAAGCCTTTCTTCACCTAAACCAAGAAACATCATTGCCCATCTGTTAAAGCTCATACTACTCACCATCCTCAGGCCCTTTCATCACCTTCTGACTACCAATGGTAGAAATAAACCTCTTTCCCCACAAGTCTCCCATCATTCCCCTCTCGAGTCCTCAAGAATTTCACGCGAGTGCGCAACCTGAGGATTGAACTACCTTCCGGTGATGTCGGAACAGAGGATGGGGTCTTCTTGAAGTGGAGAGCCGAGTTTGGGAGCACTCTTCAGAACTGTGTGGTATTGAGTGGAACTAGGATTGAACATGGATCTAGTTCAGTAAATTTGCAATTGCAAGGGTCAGTGGAAGACAATGGGAGCCTTCCAGAGTCCTTCTATACAGATGGAGGGTTAAAGCTACGCGTCGTTTGGACTATTAGCTCGTTGCTCGCTGCATCGACAAGGCATTATCTTCTCCATCAGATAGTCAAGGAGCACACAACATTGAGAAGTTTGGTGTTGACGGACGCAGATGGACAGGGAACATTGACCATGGGAGTGGAGCAGCTGAAAGAGTTCAGAGAGAAGCCATTGGCGCCCTCACATCATCAAATAGGACTCAAGTACCGGCATCAAAAATGAAGCTAAGATATGCTCCATACTTGGAGCTTCCTGAGAGATTGGGGGTGCAGGGAGCTACACTCATTGTCATCAAGCCTGTTGGAGAGGGCACTAGCTGTGGTTATAGTAGCAAGAGGGAAATGGAGGCATTTAGTTGTGGCGCATTCGATGGGCCATTTCAAGCTGCTGTTAAGGCATTAGCAAAGAGGCGAACATACTTGTTGGAGATGAATGGTTTTTAGACAATTTGATCTCTTTGCTTGCTTATCTTTCTATGGCTTGCACTAGTTCTACTAGAATGATATGTCACTTCTCTAGTTGAGTTAGGAATTCAGTTTCCTCTCTTAAAACATTTTCGTACAGTAAGAGCATCTGGTTCTGTGGTTTAGCGCATAATATCGATTGTTATAAGGTGTGAATTGTCATCAAGTCATACAAATACATTGGCATATTGAGGACCAATCTACTTTCGTATCTGAGTTGAGTTGGGCACTCTAGTGAAAAAGTGGTTGTCTTTGTTGCATGAAAATTGTTGTTGTCCTGGTCTACAATTAGTCTCTGATGAGACAATGCAACAGTTTTGACTTCCCCAAAAACCTCCATTTTCTTGAAACCTGCTGCTCTTTGACTTCTATTATTCCTCAGTTTGTGATCTGCATAGTTGTTTAGTTCTTGCTAAGAAAACATATGGATCGCTAATGACCTGATAAATTATAGATAGTTTGAACAATTTGAAAATTTTATGATATTGTCAGACATGGACCTGAACAATGCTGTTTCTGTCGTGATGATTTAGAGGGTGTTTATTTTTTCTACACATGAAAACTTGTAGATCATTTCATACCTGATAGATAACCCTCTTTCTAGGGTGATTTAACCTTTTCTATGGCAATGCTGTATCGGCATACTAAGAGTTTCTTAAGTCGTCTTCTTCGCATTGTGGAGCTGTGTTTGACAATTCCAAAGGTCTGTTGACAGAAAAGTTTGCTCTGATTTCAGTAATGTGAGACTTATCACTTGTGCCAAGAGTTGTTATTGTGTGCACTAATCAAATCAGCCATTTGTTTTTCTTTGGATAGAGTTTGCATTCATCTATAGTAGTTGTATTACTAGGGCATATACGCGAGTATGAATGATTTATGCAATGCAATTCAATTCGAAAACAATACTAGGGCATATACACGAGTATAACTTATAGACATTCAAGATTATGGGCTTATTTTTGATAATTGTGTGCGTCCCTATCTCATCTATAATGCAAAATAAAGACAAGATTGTATAACAAAGGTATGGGCTTCCATCAAGTTGATTAAGGAGACAATGATGAGAGTTGATGTGATGTATGATCATAAATATATATGTTGCTATCGCAGGGTGTAGTATATATGGTGGATGTATGATATTTCTAATATAATAGTTAGAAATTGATTTTTGAGAATGGGTTGACCTGGTACTTTCCCATCATGTGATTTTCGTCTGTGTACATGAATTAGCTCCCTCTATACCTATGAGATCGACTCTAGGGGACCGTTGACACAACGAACCTATTTTTTTTAATATATAAGTTACCTCTCGTGGTAGGGTACCGTGGTTAGGTTCTCTAATGGCAAACCATGCATCTAAAGTTTGAGACTTAGCTGCAGCATATTGTGGGAGATTTTTTTTCTTAATGGATAGTGGACCCAAGAACATTGACGGTCAAAATGGGCCTCCACATGTCTTTCCCTGATTTATTCTGGCGGCAGGTGAAAACTTCCGTGAGGTTGCCCTGGATTAGTCGGGTCGAAGGCTTGGATATCTATATATAATAATGTTACCCTGTGGCGTGCACAACAGTGCGTGATGGCGCAGTGCGTAGGTTTTTTCTTTTTTTGTTTATTTTTTTAACTTGTGTTTAAGTCATTTAGTATTTTACTTTTAAGATTATGGGATTGAGTATAGTATTAATATAAAAAATCAACCAAAAATATTTCAAGTGTTTGTTTGTTTATTTTTATGTGTATTCATGCGTATTTTTTTACTTTTTTTTTTAATGTATTTAGCTGATACTATATAAACTTTAATCTAATCTTAATTTAAACCTAATTATATATATATATATATATAAACACACAAAACAAGAACTGTTTGTTATGAATGTTCACGTGTTTTGTGTGATGCGACTTAGGCTTCAGTTGTTATTTATTTTTTTTAATCAGGTGCTTGGTTAGGTATCATAGTCAGATCAATGAATTATTTCATTCCATTTAGGATGTGTGGAGCAATCTATGTCAGAATGACATGTGTTTGTATTTGGCAGATTTGTTAGTTCCTTGTATTTGATATGTGCATGTGAGTGTGCAGGTTTATAGGATACACATAGATTGAGCTGGACGGCTTCGGGTCCGGTGAAGGATGACATGAGGAAACGAGCCGTGGGCTTGTATGCATCCTAGGGACCTTGGACAAAGCAGGAACGATGAGCCGAGGGAAGCGTACTTCGAGGCATACGCGAAGGATGGCATGAAGATGAGCCGCGGGTTCGTATGCATCTGAGGGACGAGAGCCAAAGTCGAAGAAGGCTTGAAGGTAACATGTCGAAGCTGCAATAGAAGAGTCAACTGAGTCGTGAGGGTCCGAGTGTGAGAGAATTATACTCGAGAAGGGAAACCCTATGTTTAGGGTTTGGGTAGTCGACTGATGCTTGGATCAGTCGACTGATGAAGACCACAGAAAGATCAGTCGACTGATCAGATGATTAGTCGACTGGTGTCGGTTGGAATTTGAGCGTTGGGTTGTAACATTCGAATCTGAGGTGGATCAGTCGACTGGTGTTGGCACCAGTCGACTGGTAACGGGTGTTTACAACCTTGAGCTCTATTTAAGAGAACTCGGTTTGGCTAGGCAAAGGTTGACGAAATAAGCTTGGTTAGAGCTTATTAGTAGTCTCCTAGTGCTCAGGGTGTTGTCGTGAGTTTGTGGCGAGGTTTCTCCACCTACAAGGAGCGACGCGAGCTAGCTGAAGGTCTTCCAGGGAGTCATCCACCGACGGATCGGGATCATCCACCTTACGGGCAGCCGTGGAGTAGGAGTGTCATCTCCGAACGTAAAAGTTTAGTGTTAGCGTTTGATTGTTTATATTGTTTATAGTTCCGCTTGCGCACGCTAACATGTGTAGGAAGAATCGGCGACCAAAGTGAGTGATCGGATATTCACCCCCCTCTAGCCGTACGCATTGATCCCAACAAGTGATATCAGAGCCGGGGTCGCTCATCTACGGACTAACCGTCGGGAGAGCAAGAGCTAGAGGAAATGGTGCTCGAAGAAAGATTAGGGGACAATATCTATGCTCCACCTCCCTACGACTACGAGAGTTTCGACTATTAGAGGATGCAGACAATGACTTGGTTCAGCATGGATTGAGATCTCATGATCGCGCTAGAAGAACCATTTGAAGTTCTGAAAGATAAATATGGAAAAAAGCTCCAACCGCGATATTGGAATGAGGAGCAACAAACACAATCAAAGGCAAATGATAAGGTAATTTCAATTTTACTTAATATTTTGCCTAACGATGTGATTAGTCGTGTAGGTGAATATAAAAATGTGCACGAATTATGGAGCAAGATGTTAGCGCTTCATGAAAACCCTACACAAGCTCAAGTAGTGGAAGAGCCCAAAGAAATGAGCTTAATGGTCCAAGAAGAGGAGAAGGACCAATCGGATGAGGAAAGAAGCTCAACATCCGAAGAGGAGGAGAAAGAAGAAAAAGATTCATCCATCTCCTCAAGTGAAGTGACACAAGAAATTGAAGAATCATCCACTTCATCAAACGGGAAAGAAAAAGTCTTCACTTTAAGGATTGAGGGGGAGGAGAGATCATCCTCAATACCGGAGCAAGAAGAAGCTTCCATCTCCACCAAAGCAAAGTCAAAGGACCACATTATTTGCTTTGGGTGTAATGAAAAGGGACACTATATGGACAGGTGTCCAAAGGGTAAGAAAAAGGAGGTAAACCCTAAACCCAAGTCAATTTTTTTAAATTCTAACATGGGTTGTAGGGAAAAGAAGGAGAAGAAACATATTAGGTGCTTCATGTGTGGTGAGCTAGGACACTACCACACCAAATGCTCAAGGAAAAAAGAATTCAAGAAATTAGAGCATTTGAGAAAATAGGAGAGGAAGGAGAAGAAGAAAAACTCACATCAAGGGGGAGCTACAAGGATAAGGGAGATAATCCCTAACTTTAAGCATAATTCAAATTCCTCTATGCATGCTAGAAATAATGAAAATCATTTACCCATGCATAATTTTGGATTTAAATATCATGATAGGAGTAGGGTTAATATTATAGATTAAAACCCTAGGAAAATTATGCATCATGATAAATCCAAGACCATTAGACCTAAGGACCAAGGCATTAATCCCAAGAAGGGGAGACACATGCCTAGAATGGGTAGGTCTAGGAATGTCCAAAGTGGGCATGTTGACTCTAGGTTTAATGGCAAAGCTTGATAAATTAGAGAAAACCTTAGATAGATTCACTATTGGATCTAAGGGTTTGGGTGGTCAAAAACCCAACAATGATAAATCGGGTTTATGACCAATCTAAGTTCTCCGATGCTAATGAAAAGAAATATGCTAGGGTAGCATATAACTATGGCAAGGAGGAGAAGTCCAAGAATGACAAGGGAGTATCATTTAAGGGTAAAAAACCTTAACTAAGGACAAGTTGTCCAAAGTTAAAGGGAAGAAGTGCTTAACCAAGGACAAGGTGTCCAAAGTTAAGAAAGTTAAGGTTGTAGGCCAAGAGTCACCGTATGTACACCGGTGTGGCTTAGTGTTTGTTGAGTCACCTAGGGAGGTGGCTAAGGCTAAGAGCTCAAGGGGGAGCTCTAGGAGTCAAGTTGGGACCCATGGTCTATGGATCTCGGGAGGATTTCTCCCGGAAGTCTAGATGGGTCATGGAGTGTGCCAAAGGAGTTGGAGACTGACTTGAGTCTCAATTCTAGGGTTTTGGCACATTGGTGTGTGGTTTATGCATGAAAACATTACATTGGGATCATATTTCATTAAAATTGGTTCTTGATGTCTTGATGCTATATAAAACAATGCTAGGAATGTATTGTGGGTTGGTATGGGTAGATATATCAAAGGGGAAGCCAAAACTAGAACTTTAGGTCAAGGTTCATTGAACCATTTAGCTAGTTTTGGGTTTTGTGTCAATCTTGGGATTGGTGATAGATATATTTTTGAATGTATTTTTTCCAAGTAGATACGGGCACCACAAATCTCTCCACAAAATTTGGAAAATTTTGGAGAATTCTGAAATTTCTAGTGCATTTCTGAAATTGGGTCAGAAATGCTGAATTTGCTGAAATCAGAGTATCAGTCGACTGGTCCAAGGGCAGTTCTGTGAATTGGGGTTTCGACAAGGCCAGTCGACTGATACGGGCTGAAACTGTTTTTCAGCAGTCGAAAAGGGTCATAATGATATAAAACAAAGGTATAATCTTATGGGGGGTTAATACACTTTGTTTATGATCATTAGAGGTTAAAGGATCCAATAAAAGGGAGATTGTTGGAGTCTTTTTGGTGTGTGGCAAAAGGGGAGAAGTGTTAGGTTTAAGTAGGAAACCAAACACGCCTTTGCGTGAAATCCTAAGTCAAGAGGGAGCTTAGGTAAAGGGGGAGCATTGTTGTTCACTTATTGGCAAAGGGGGAATCTTGAAGAGATTCTTAAAAAGTCTTTGTCAGACCAAAATAGGGGGAGTCGTGGAGAGGTTCTTAAAACCCTCGTTTTTGAAAAAAAAAGAAATCCTAACTCTTGGGGAGTTTAGGTGTGGGAATGCCTTGTGATAGGTTCCATGCATGTTTGCATTCCATATGCATTGGCGGTATAAGTCCAAGGTGAAGCCTTGGCAACGTAAGTCAAAATGCTTATTTAGCATTGTATTTGCTATTTGTTTTCCCTAATTTAAACGGATTGCCAAACATCAAAATGGGAGGGATTGTTGGAGCAATCTATGGTCCGGAGTGACCATGTGTTTTGATGTTTGGACAAAGGGTTTAAGTTAGGTTCACCCTTGTATTTGATATGTGTATGTGAGTGTACAGGTTTACTAGATACACATAGACTGAGCTGGACGACTTTGGGTCCGGTGAATGATGACATGAGGAAACGAGTCATGGGCTTGTATGCATCTGAGGGACCGTGGACAAAGCAGGAACGATGAGCCGAGGGAAGTGCACTTCGAGGCATACGCGAAGGATGACATGAGGACGAGTCGTGGGTTCGTATACATCCGAGGGACGAGAGCCAAAGTCGAAGAATGCTTGAAGGCAACAGGTCGAAGCTGCAAAAGAAGAGTCAGCTGAGTCGTGAGGGTCCGAGTGTGAGAGAATTATACTCGGGAAGGGAAACCCTAGGTTTAGGGTTTAGGCAGTCGGCTGATGCTTGGATCAGTCGACTGATGAAGGCCACAGAAAGATCAGTCGACTGGTGTCTGCTAGAATTCGAATGTTGGGTTGTAACGTTCGAATCTGAGGTGGACTAGTCGACTGGTGTTGGCACCAGTCGACTGGTAATGGGTGTTTACAGCCTTGAGCTCTATTTAAGAGAGCTCAGTTTGGCTGGGCAAAGGTTGACGAAATAAGCTTGGTTAGAGCTTATTAGTAGTCTTCTAGTGCTCAGGTGTTGTCGTGAGTTTGTGGCGAGGTTTCTCCGCCCACAAGGAGCGACGCGAGCTAGCCGGAGGTCTTCTGGGGAGTCATCCACCGACGGATCGAGATCGTCCACCTTACAAACAGCCGTGGAGTAGGAGTATCATCTCTGAACCACGTAAAGGTTTGGTATTAGCGTTTGATTGTTTATATTGTTTATAGTTCCGCTTGCGCACGCTAACACGTGTAGGAAGAATCGATGACCAAAGTGGGTGATCGGCTATTCACCCCCCCTCTAGCCGTACGCATCGATCCCAACAGTTTAGAAGGGTTCAATAGGAATAACAATAAGGATATCAAATCCTAGTTTTCATTCTCCCCTCCCCCTCGGATATCATCAAATTCATTCCACCCTAGCCACCCCTCTCCCCTCGTCGCACAAGTCCCCTCTCGTCGCCTAAGTCTCCTTCGTCACCTTCTTCTCCCCCTACCGCCCCTCCCCCTATCGTCGACATCTTCTCCCCCTCACCCCTCGTCGGTATCTTCTCTCCTCCCTCCCCCTGCCACCCCTCCCCTCTCATCGCTTCTCCTCCCCACTGCCCCACAGCTTGAGACTCGAGGCCGCACAAAACCAAGGTTCGATCATCTTGCCTCAGAGGGTTCCACCTTTTTCTCAGCTTCACCGCCTAAGATTGCAACGGAAGTCATCGAATCTTTGGGATAATTTCCTCCGCACAAAATCTGTGAACGCAGCAATTTAACCAAAGCTCGTCATAAGATTTCGCCACTTTGAAATAATTTCCTTTTTTCCTATTATTTTGAATTTGAATAATTTACTATGATCTGTTTGTTTATGATTGAATAATTTGTTTCAGATGTATTTGATAGTGGTGAGGTAGTCATAAAACTAACTTTATCTTTATTGAATAAGATCTTTATTACAATTATGTGAATGTACATACCAGCAACTTTAACAATTCTTTCGTTTCTATTTAAAATTTCTACAATCTAGATTGTCGTAAGCATTTTCATGGAGAGAAAAAGTTATGTCGATAACTATGAGAAATGCTTGTATTCCATTGAATGACGTAGATGGTTTTATATCCAATCTTTTTATGTTCTTTGGAACATAAACATTGGAATAAAAGAGTTAACCTAGAGATGCTATGACAGAATTGTTGGAATAGAAGGGCAAACCTAGGATACTTTCTCTTGTCTGAACCTGAAAAAATTTTTGTTTGTTTTCTCCCAAAATTTGGCATGATTATCTGTATAGTCTTAATGAATGGAATGACGTGTATTATTAGGACAAATTTAAAAAGACTTCAAAGAAGGGAAAAAAATACACAAGTGCAATATGTTGATTGTTACTTCAAATTACTTTGTGATCGAGTCGATGAATTTATGCAAACTGTTAACTCACACTTTGATTCAATGTCATTTTGGATTCAAGGTAAGTCTTCTAAAATGCCACAAGTTCATGAGATATTGGATAAGCATGGGTTTGTTGGTCAGAACAAGTATAAGGCTGCTCAAATCATTTGTGAAGATCTGATGAAAGTTGAGTTATTGTTCAATTTTGATCCTTCTGAAGTCGAAGATTTTGTGCTTAGTTGTCTATAATAATATCCTTGTGATGATGTTGAGTTTTAAAATAGACATGTTCATAGATAATTTTCATTATTGAGATAGTGGTATATGATTTGTTTCAGTTAAGACTTAGTCTAAGATTGTTGAGATTATCACTTTCATACTTCCTCATAATTGAATTCTTGTACTTATTGTGCTATATTTTATATTATGTTAAGATAGAGAGTAATTTTGTGCTTCTTCTTGTTCAGATCGAATGGCCTGATTAGAGGGGGTGAATAGGTCGTCACCCTCTAATCGTCGGTTCTCTTCTTCCTACACGTGTTAGTGCATAAGCGGAATAATAATTAAACAAAAACTAACACAAACAAGAAGATAAACCAATTTATGTGGTTCGGAGACAGTGCTCCTACTTTATGGCTGTCCGCAAGGTGGACGATTCTGAATCATCGATGGATGACTCTCCGGAAAACCTCCGGCTATGCTCGCGTAGCTCTTTGTGGGTGGAGAAACCTCATCATAACCTCACCAAGAACACTCGAGCATTTAGACTACTAATTGGTCTTTAACCAAGACCAATTTCGTCAATATTGCTCAAGCAAATCGAGCTCCCTTAAATAGAGCTCGTTGCTGATCCAGTCGTTATCAGTCACCTTGTGCCAACACTAGTCGACTGCCAGCTGTCAGATTCGAACGTTACAGCCCAATGTTTGAATTCAGCCAACACCAGTCGATTGCCCAAAAGATCAATCGACTGATCTCTTTGTGGCCTCATATCAGTCGACTGGTAAAACCCTAAACCTAGAATTTCCTATTCTGAGTACAGTTCACTTGCACTCGGACCCTCATAACTCACTTGACTCTTCTTTGCAGCCTTGACTATTGCCTTCATGTATTTTTTGCTCTAGCTCTTGTCCCTCAGATGCATATAAGCTCGCGGCTCGTCTCCATGCCACCCTTCGTGTATGCCTTGAAGTGTGCTTCCCTTGGCTCATTATTGTTGTCTTGTCCACGGTCCCTCGGATGCACCATCCTTCACCGGACCTGAAGTTGTCAAGCTAAGTCTATGTGTATCCTGCAGAACCTGCACACTCAAATACACATATCAAATGCAAGGGTAAACCTAACTTAAACCCTTTGCCTAAACATAAAACACATGGTCACACGGACCATAGATTGCCTCAATACTTCTTGTGCTTCTTCTGATTTTTTTATCTTTCTTTGGTTCGATTATATATATTGTATTTTTTATTTTAGGCATTATTTTAGGCATTATTTATAGTTAGATCCCAAAGATTTTTTCATGTATTTAATTAGTAAGGGTAAAATTGAAAATTTTTCTTGATTCCAATTGCATTTTATTCTGTAACATTAATGAAGAGTAATTGCTTTTTCCTGATTCTCATTGCTTAAACTCACTATAATCCAACTCCTAAATTCTAAAATCTTAAACGCTAAATACTTATAATATACCATGTGAGCATCTAAATATTTTTATTTTGAACACTATAACCCAAGAAGGAAGATTGAACCCTAGAGGGAAAACTCTATTGGCTTAAACCTGTTGGGGACTCGATCAACCCGACTAAAGGGGGTGAATAGCTGATCACCCTCAATCCGCTCATTCTTCCACAAGGTTAGTAGCGTAGCAGAAATATAATTAAACTAAAGAAACAAGCGCTAACACAAAACTTTTAACGTGTTTCGGAAATGACGCTTCTATTCCACGGCTGTCCGTAAGATGGACGATCTTGATCCGTTGGTGGATGACTCCTCGGAAAGCCTCTAACTAGCTCGTGTTTCTCCTTGTGGGTGGAAAAACCTCGCCACAAACTCGCAATAAACCCTGAGCACTTGTAGACTACTAATAAGTTTTACTCAAGCTTATTTCATCAACCTTTGCTCAGCCAAACCGAGCTCTCTTAAATAGAGCTCATCCCTAATCTAGTCGTTACCAGTTCACCAGTCGACTGCTAGCTGTCGAATTCAAACGTTACATCCCAACGTTCGAATTCTGCTGACACCAATCGACTGTATAGAAAATCAGTCGACTAATCTTTCTGTGACCTCTACCAGTCGAATGCTCCCAACAGTAGTCAATTGCCCAAACCCTAAACCTAGGGTTTTAACCCCGAGTACAATCTCTCTACACTTGTCCTCGCCCAACCAACCTAGATAGCCTTCTAGCCTCCTCCATCAGCCTCGCGTCCCTCAGATATTTCTCCATCCTTCACAACTTACCTTCTGGAGCTTCTTTCGGCCTCGGTCCTTATTGTCGGGTCTTCCTTTGCCAAGACTTGGCCTTCTAGCCTCCTCCATCAGCCTCGTGTCCCTCGGATGCCGCCTCATCCTTCACGTCTTGCATTCTGGAGCTTCCTTCAGCCTTTGTCCTTGACTTTCCTCATTTTCCAAGATCCCACTTGGACTTTCCTCGTTGTACTTGTATCCTGCATATTCACAATACATATCAAACACAACAATAAACCTAACTTAAACCTTTGCCCATACATCAAAACCTAGGACACCTAGATTGATCCAACAATCTCCCCTTTTTTGATGTTTGGCAACTCGTTTAAGTTAGGGAAACAATACAATGAGCATGCATAAATCATGGAACCTAACCTTAGGCTCCCCTTTCACTTAAGTTCCCTCTTGAGGTCGGATTTCCTTGCAAAGGTACTTCTCCCCTTTTACCAACAAATGAGCAACCATTACTCCTCCTTCACCTAAACTCTCTCTTGAGCTTTGATTTCTTACAAATGTGTGTTAGTTTCCCACTTAAACCCAACACTTCTCCCTCTTTGCCACATATCAAAAAGAACTCCAACAATATCCCAATTATTGAATTCTTTACCCTCTAATGACTATAAACATTGTGTATTAACCCCCCATAAGATTATACACAAGTTTACACTCATTTAGACATTTTTCGACTTTGCTGAAAATAATTTCAGCCTGTATCAGTCGACTGAGATAGTTACTAGTCGACTGACCCCTATCGAAAGGTAACTCACAGATTTATCAATCGATTGAACCCTGCACCAGTCGACTGATACCTTGATATCATCTCATTTCTACATTCTGAATCCAATTTCAGAAATACATTAGAAATTTCACAAATCTCCAAAAAATTTTAAATTTTACGGAGAATTTTGTGGTACCCATGTCTACTTGGAAAAAATATATTTAAAAATGTATATATCTTTGATCCCAAGATTGACATAAACCCCAAAACTAGCTAAATGGTTCAATTGAACCTTGACTCAAAATCCTAAGTTTGACTTCCTTTTGATGTATCTGCCTATACCAACTCGCAATGCATCCCTAGCATTTGTTTATATGGCATCTATACATCAAAGTTGATTTTTCATGCAATATAACCCCAATATCATATTTCTTGCATGAAACTCAAATCCAATGTGTTAAATCCTAAGGATTGAGACTCAAATCAATCTCCAAATCTTTTGGCACACTCTATGGTCAATCTAGATTTTCGGAAGATAGCCTATTGAGATTCATTGATCATGGGTCCCAAATAAACTCTTAGAGCTCCCCCTTGAGCTCTTAGCCTTAGCCACCTCCTTAGGTGGCTCATCCATAGTTACTAGGCTACACCAGTGTACCTCTGGTGATTCTTGGCCTACCTTCTTAATCTTGGACACCTTATCCTTGATTACTCCTCCCTTACTAATGTCTTGTGTCTGTCTAGTATTTGACATTCTCTTGGTCTTGGAGGTACTTAATTTGACATTTTTGATCACCCAAACACATGTCAAATCCCCTAGGTCCAATAATGAACCTATTTAGTACTCTCTCCATTTCCTCAAGTCTTGCCTTTAAGACTTGATTTTTCAATTCTAGGGTTTTGACCCTAGAGTTAACATGTCCATTTTAGACATTCCTAGACCTACCAACCTTCCTCGGCATATGTCTCCCTTTCTTGGGATTAATGCCTTGATCATTTACTACCTTCCTCCCCTTAGACATGATAGTTTGAGTTTTATCAGGTCTAGCTTTGGGTAATGATTTCCTAGAATTATCTACCTTGTTAACCCTATTTCTATCATTATACCTAAATACATGGTTATGCTTGGGTAAATAATCTACATTATTTCTAACAAGCATATAAGAATTAGAAATTGTATTAAATTTTAAATAAGGGATTATCTTCCTTTTTACCTTTGAAGTTCCCCCTTGACTTGAGCTCCTCTTCTTTTTCAATTTCTTCAAATGTCCTAGCTTTTTGAGTTTTCCTCTTGGGCATTTTGTATGGTAGTGGTCATGCTCACTACACGTGAAGCAAATTATATGCTTCTTATTTTTAACTCCATCCCTATAACTCACATTAGTTTTCAATTTAACTTTACCGGATTTAGGGTTTACCTCCTTTACCTTCTTGAGTGAATGATACCTAATTTTGTAGTGTCCCATTTCGTCACACTCAAAGCATTTGATGTGTGATTACTCACTCTTCTTGGTAGTTAAGGTTGAGAGTTGAGCTTCCAAGATCTCCTCCATCTTGGATTACTCTTCTTCTTCCTCACTTGAGGATGTGGATGATTCCACTTCCTCCTCCTTTTCAGATGTTGAACTCGATTCAACTTCCGATTGATCCTTTTCTTTTTCTTGGACCAATGAGCTCTTGTCCTTGAGCTTCTCTACTTCTTGTTCTTGTGTAGAATTCTCATGAAGAGATATCACATTTCTCCATAGCTCATAAGCATTCGTGTATTCACCTACACGTGACATAATATAAGAAGGTAATAAATTTAAAACAATTCTTGTTACCTCCTTATCTGACTCCGCTTCCTCCTTTTGTTCCTTGGTCCAATATCGAGGTTGGAGATGCTTCCCCCTTTTGTCCGTTCGAGCTTCAAACGGATCCTCCAATATGGTCCAATGGTCCCAATCCATTTGGAACCAAGTCTCTAACCACTTTCTCCAATAATCGAAATTGTTTTGATCATATGGAGGTGAGATCCGTGTATCCCATCCTAGTGGACCTTCTGACTCCATCTTCGTCTTCTTCCTCTACTGCCTTGCTCCTTTGGCAGTTAGTCCAAAAAGAGTGAACCTCTACTCTGATAACACTTGTTGGGGACTCGATAGACCCGGCTAGAGGAGGAGGTGAATAGCTGATCACCCTCAATGCGCTCGTTCTTCCTACAAGGTTAGTAGCATAGCGGAAATATAATTAAACTAAAGAAACAAGGGCAAACACAGAATCTTTAACGTGGTTCGGAGATGACGCTCCTACTCCATCGATGTTCGTAAGGTGGACGATCCCGATCCATCGGTGGATGACTCTCCAGAAAGCCTCCGGCTAGCTCGTGTCGCTTCTTGTGGGTGGAGAAACCTCGCCATAAACTCGCAACAAACCCCTGAGCACTTATAGACTACTAATAAGCTTTACCCAAGCTTATTTCGTCAACCTTTACGTTGCCAAACCAACCTCTCTTAAATAGAGTTTGTCCCTGATCCAGTCGTTACCAGTCGACTGGTGCCAACACCAGTCGACTGCTAGCTGTCAAATTCGAACATTACAGCCCAACATTCGAATTTAGCCAACACTAGTCGACTACATAGAAGATCAGCCGACTGATCTTTCTGTGACCTCCTAAACCCTAAACCCAGGGTTTTAGCCCCTAGTACAATCCCTCTGCACTCGTTCTCACTTGATCAACCTAGAACTAGCCTTCTAACCTCCTCCATCAACTTCGCGTCCCTCAGATGCTTCTCCATCCTTCACGACTTGCCTTTTGGAGCTTCTTTCGGCCTCGATCCTTGTTGTCGGGTCTTACTTTCCCAAGACTTAGCCTTCTAGCCTCCTCCATTAGCCTCGCGTCCCTCGGATGTCTCCACATCCTTCTCGTCTTACCTTTTGGAGCTTCCTTCAGCCTCAGTCCTTGACTTTCCTCATTTGCCAAGATCCCACTTGGACTTTCCTCGTTGCACTTATATCCTACATACTCACAATGTATATCCAATACAACAATAAACTTAACTTAAACCTTTGCTTAAACATCAAAATCTAGGACACCTAGATTGCTCCAATAAAATCTACTATAATCCAACTCTTAAATTTTAAAATCTTAAAATCATAAACCCTAAATACATATAATATATCAAAAAACAACTACTGTAATGGAAAATAAAATAGCGTGAAGGCGCCTTCATCGCATAAAAAAAAGAAACAAAAAGATTTGAGACGCTGGAAGGCGTTTCGAGTCTGGCGTGCACTGGTTTGCAACGGGCGGTCCGTAACAGAAAAAATCTTTATACACACACACAGATATATATATATATATATATATATATATATATATATATATATATATATATATTATATATATGGATCAAAGAGTCAGCTTCATAAATATATAAGAGTTGTCCCATGGTGTAGTAATAAAACACTTACGAGAGAACAAATAGGAGGGCGCATAGTTTGAATCCTAGTAAAAAAGAATATTGGAGGACAACCTCTAGATGTACCGGTTATGCTATGAATTTACTCAATAGGCGAAGTAGGGGAAGGCTAGCTATCTTCGAGTGATGCAGTGGTAAAATGCTTAGGTTGCGTTTGATTAAGGATAATATAATCCAGTTGTAATGTAATTGAGTCTGTAATGTAATTCAGATTACGTATTGTTGACTTTGTAATCTAGATTATAACACTTTAACTAACTTTTGTAATGCATATTATATTACATTATAATTTTAAAATTGTACCAAACAAAAAAATCACTTATAATGTAATCATGATTACATTATAAGGTTGATTACTTCTTACTAAACATAGACTTATAAGAGAACAAATATGAAAACACATAGTTTGAATCTCAATATAAATGAATATTAGAGGTCGACCTCTAAATGTACAAGTTGTGCTATGGATTTACTTGATGAGTAAAATAGAGGAAGATACTTTATCTCTAAAACTAATCTATCTTCAAAATTAGTCATATGAAACTTAGATACATGAATTATCAAAAATAGAAATAAAAAGGGTCACTGCTTTCACGAGGGATTTGGACTTAAGAAAAGCATAACCTACCTAATATCCAAAGTCAAACAGCCCGTAGAAATGACTTTACTTTGAGTGTTGGGTGAACCACATTAATGAGTCGGTTGAAGGTTAACTTTTGAGTCATCGTCTATCTATGATTAATCAAATTAGATAATGTCAAATTTAAGCCAATCAATTTGATCCCACAAAAGTTTTTCACCGGCTATCAGGGTAAATTAGAAAGCACTCATAGTAGATGGTCAAAAAGTCTAACATTCCACGGTTGCACTCCCAATTTAAAGGAAATTTTTTTATAAAATTTATCATAGTTAAGTATAGAATTGAGTGATTAAGAGACAACTAATCGTATTTCCATCGTCCCCTAGCCTTCGTCTATTTGACTCATGTCAATCTACTCCGATACAATTATCAGCTGACTCATTTAAATAAGTTCATAAGTTTAAAGTCTACATCTCAAGTTGTCTTGATGTAGTCGATTATTTCATCTTTATTATTCAACTTAATATTAAGTTAGTTACTTTCCTCGTATATACTGTTGTCAAACGAACCAACGTACGATAGACTAGGTTAGCTCATAACGAATCAACTATTTGATGGGGCAGGACGAGCCAACTCTTTGTCTTGACAGATTAGAAAATCTCAAATCCAATTCAATCCGAAGACGGATTGCAGGTTATGCGGGTGTAACATATATATATATATATATATATATATATATATATATATATATATATATATATATATATATATATATTATATATATATATATAATATATAGGAAGTTAATCTCCTGCGCCCTAAACAGTGCGCGCCCATGTGCGGCAGCGTGATTTTCCTTTTTTTTTAGAAATTAACATTTCCTCTGTTAATTATTTTTATTAATTTCTTTTTTTTCCTCCTCCCCTCGTCTTCTTCCTTGGCGCAACAGCGGGCGACGGGCGACGGGCGGTGATGACAGACAACGTGCGACGGCAGTCGGAGGCGGCGACACCAACGGCAAAACCCTTCGTCTCCCTGTCATTTGTGGCGAAGGTTGGCAGGCACGAGACGACGATCACTGTAAGAGCAGTGCCTCCTCCGCTTTTTGACTGTTCGAAGTGGAGCAATCGAATGCTCGCTTCATTCTTCCATTATTTTTTTTCTCGATTCTCATCGTCTCTTGTAAAATGGAGGTCGGCCTCTGCATCGACTTCTGTGAACTGGTTTTGTAGCTTTTGAGCGAGAGTGCTCGAGTTCGATCGCGATGGGCCGAACAACGAGGTGGTTGAGGAGTGTTCTGTGGGGGAAGAAGGAGGCGAAGGCGGGCGGGAAAGACAATGCCAGCATCAGTGGCTACGAGGCCAAGGAGAGGAAGAGCATAGCTTCACCATCGCCAACGCCAAGCTCCGACAGGAGGAGAGCACCGGACGACAGAGTCCCTTATCGGCGACGGACGTGGCGTGGCTGAGATCCTTCTACGACGAGACCGAACAGGAGGGGGAAAACGCGATCGCGGTGGCTGTGGCTACCGCGGCCCCCGCCAGCGCGGCCATGCTGTCCGCCCAGGCGGCGGTGTGGTGGCTCCAGAGCCTGGATAATCAGCCGAGGACCTTGCCGCAGGGGAGCTACGCCTGGTGGGCCGCCTCCGGCTGCCGTCGCCGCCTCCAGCTGTCGTCGCCGCCTCCGGCCACCGTCGCACGTTGTCTGTCATCACCGCCCGTCGCCCGTCGCCCGTCGCCCGCTGTCGCGCCAAGGAAGAATACGAGCGAGGCGAAAGAGGAAAAAAATATATAAATTAATAAAAATAATTAACAGAGGAAATATTAATTTATAAAAAAAAGGAAAATCACGCTGCCGCGCATGAGCACGCACTGTTTGGGGCGCAGGAGATCAACTTCCTATATATATGGAAAATTTTGAAATAATCTTTTATAATATTTGTAGGGAGGCGTGAGATGGATTAATTTGGAATTATTTAAGGAAAAATTTAAATTTCAGAATTTAATATATATATATATATTTATATAAATCTTTTCCTTATAAATATTCCTCCTCCCTCCTCCCCGTGCCCTAAAAACCCACGGGTGCCCCCACGGGCTGGGTGAGTGGGTAAGGCGCTTGCTGCTTGAAACGGAGGTCATGGGGTCGAGAGTCGTCAGTTGCGCACAGGGTTAAAATCCTGATCTGCTGGCATAAATTCTCTCGGCCCCCAGATGTCTTCTCCACCCTCAGTAAATTCGTGATTTATCTCTCTCTCAAAATCTCATGGGTAGAAACCAGGGGCCGCTGAAATGGAGTAGAGATCAGGGCCAGGGCCGAGGTGGCGGATCCACTTTTGAAACCTAAAAACCCACGGGCCGATCATTCCCCTCCCTCCCCTCTTCGCCGCACGCGAGGGAACCACGAACCCAGCGCCTCCTCGACCAGCCCTCTGCCCCGCAGCCAAGGACCCGACGCCGACATCCTTCTCTTCTCCCTCGCGCCTCGCCGGTCGCTGATCGCCTCCACCTCTTCGATCGCCGCCAGCCTCTATTCGGCGACGAGCAGGAAGTCAGTTTCCCCGATCGCTAGAAATCGCCGACCCTATTGTGCTGTCGTGATCGCCGATGACGCCATCCTCACTACCTTCGTTCGGCCGCTTATGCAAGCCTCAGCACCCGTGAGCACCTGTTTCGCTTGATCGCCCCATCTCCTTCCTAGATCAAGTCGATCTTTCTCTTGAGAAGTGGCTCGAGCTGTCGTCGGCCATTGATTTGAGGAAGCTTGGATATGCACGGGAGGTTGACGCCACGACCATCTTAGGTAAGGGTTGTTTGGTTTCGTGATTATCGTGGATGAATTGATGATGTAGATCGGTGTTGATGTATTAGTCTCTGATCAAATTACAGATTTGGGTAGCGATTTGGTTGGATTGAGTTTAGCAGGGCTCTTGCGATCTTGTGATGATCCCTGCTGTGAGTAAGTTGCTGAAGAAGAAGCTAAGGTAATAGTCGGTTTGGTTATCATTGGATTATAGTATGTGATTAGATAATTGATTTGTGTTGATTACCACTAGGATGAGTTGGTTTTGGAATGGGGAGCTAAACCTAATCTTATTTGGCATGGATTAAAAAAAAGATGATTAGGGTTGGATCATTGTTAACACCCTAATTTATCTAAATTAATATGATATTGAGATCTTGATGGGTTGGATTAGAACAGAGTATGTAATTGAGTTAGGCTTGTAAATAAAAGAGATTGAGAATTGAAGTATGATTAAGAAGAAAGGTGATTATCTTGGAGTTTTATTTGGAGCCAGTACATTAATGATATCTAGTTAACCTAGGTGATAAAAGATAATGAAATGACATGATTAATAAATATGCTAGGTTGAGGATAATCCATGCCTGATTATTTTAGTTAGACTTAGGGATTTTATTTAGCTATTGTTTCATACGTAAGTAGCTAAATGTTATATGCTGACGCAGGCCCTCGATTTGATACCAGCAGTTGGATGAGACCTTTGTTCTGATACGGACATCGTTTACAAGGCGGGTACTTTTTATTTGATTCTCGTAAATTCGTTTATCCTGAATGCATGGTTGTTTTATTTTTTGAGTAGGATTGTTTTACCTTAAATCTATTTGCTTTGTTTTTTCCTGCATGATACTTATTCTTGCTTAACCTTTGAGTAATAATTCACATTGTTCAGTTATACAGTCTTATTTCTTGGATTCTGATCTAAGGAGTACCGCTTGTACGCGTGTACAGTAGAACTTGTTGGGACCGATGGACCGACTAGAGGGGGGGGGGGGTGAATAGCTTGGTCACCCAAATTTGATCTCTTTCTACAAATGTTAGCATAAGCGGAAATACAAGCTAAGCAATTAGACACAATACTAACACGTTATTGTTTACGTGATTCAGAGATAACTTGCTTCTACTCCACGGCGTGTCCTTAAGGTGGACGAACCCTTAATCTTTCGGTGGATCAATCCCTGACAATCTCCGGCTAGAACTTTTTCTTTCTTGGTGGAGAAAAACCTCTCACAATCTTCTGCCCACTTCTTACCAAGTTCTGGCAATCCCTAACTCATCTGTGTGTTAATGCTTGGCTGGAATGAAGCAAATTCAATAGGGAAATTGGATTTACATTATTGGTCTTTCTTCTTGTCTTGCTTGTTACCTTTGTGTTACTTTCGTTATTCATACAATGTTGTTATTAGTTCTAGACAATTTACAAATATGTGAATTTAAATCAAACAATGACTTACTAGACAAATACAAAATCAAACAAATACAACTAGATATTCAACTTTGAGATTGGTTTTCAAGCCATATACCTAAAGTCGTGTCTCTCAACTATTTGTTAAGTGTTAACCTTTGAAAACCAATCTCAAAGTTGAATATCTGGTTGTATTTGTCTAGTGATTTGTTGTTTGATTCTTTTTAGTTGCAAATTGGTAGTTTTATTACATAAAGAGTTGTCATTCATGATGCCACATGATAACCATGCTATGATATCATGTCCATGCATTTACTACTGAATCTGTTGAACGCAATATTGTAGTTTATCATATCATATTTGTCAGTAGCACAGTGGGAACCTGTCGAGCTTCAGATTTTTGCTTTACATTGTGATGAATGACCTATTCGATGGTATATCCGGTTTTCAAAGAGACTGGTAGATGGCCTGGAATCATGAACGTAGCATACTGGACATATTTTGATGAGCACAGTGTAGCCACTAGATCCTTTCTAAAACCTTAGCAAAGATGAAGCCATGGAGATTATGCTTTGGTGTCAGACTGTTTGTGTGCTTGCCATCCTTGCAAAACCCCTTCATTGTTTATTGTGGTAGTGAGCACGAGTACCAATTCTAAACATTCGACCACATTCTATATTGTATCGACGACTTCCTCTTTGTTACATTTGATCTCAAAGTTGAATTATCTGATTGTATTTGCCTAGTAAGTAGTTGTTTGATTTTTTGTGGTTGCAAATTGGTAGTTTTATTACATAAAGAGTTGTCATTCATGATGCCGCTTGCTAGCTGTGTTATAGTATCATATCCATGGATTTACCACCGATATCTGATGCGCGTGATATTGTAGTTTACCATGTTATATATGTCAGCGGCATGGTGGGAACCTGTTGAGCTTCAGATTGTTGCTTGACATTGTGATGAATGACCTATTTGATGATATATCCATTGTTCAAAGAGACTGGTAGATGGCCTGGAATCGCAAACATAGCATACTGGACATATTTTGATGAGCAGTGTAGCCACTAGATCCATTCTAAAACCTTAGCGAAGATGAAGCCAAGGAGATTATGCTTTGGTGTCAGACTTTTTTGTGTGCTTGCCATCCCTGCAAAAGCCCTTCGTTGTTTATTATGGCAGTGAGCACGAGCACCAATTCTGAACATTCAACCACATTCCCTATTGTATCGATGACTTTCTCTTTGTTACATACCTTTGCTGTAGTGTCTTCTACTTACCTGTATAAGATTGAATTTGTCCCCGGATTTCTTTTCCTGAAGACCAACTTAAAAACCACTTTGTCGTCTTGTACAGGTTGTGCTCCATCCGTTCGATGAATAGCTTCAAAGATTTTCTCGATATTGTTAGAAAGAGTTTTCTAGGGTATATAGTTTGAAAAACATCAGGGTTCTTTACTTTTGGTCTCATCAATTTTATTCTGTTCGATAACTTTTTGCTTCAAAGAATTTGTTTTAGCTCTAATGAGAAACGTTTAGTCGACTGAATGTTACTAATGATGAAATGCAGTAGGCAAATAGATAACGAAAAATAGTTATATTCTGTTGTGTTTGAATTATTACTTGTCTGCATTCTCTGATTTCTCTGTGAATGTGAATGTAGATTAGTGTCGAAGAAGAGCCGGTCTCCAATGTTGCCACAGAAGAGACCACTTCCTGACTCCAAATCTAAACATCCACCACTCCCTGAGGCTGAACAAAAAATCTACACGTCGATCAAGAGCAAACAAAGCATGGGGATTTGGACGGCGGACATCAAAAGAGAAACAGGTCTTCCTAACACTGTTGTCACCAAGGCCCTAAAGTCGCTCCAGAACAAAAACCTTATAAAAGATGTCGTCAATGTTCACAACAGAGCTAAAAAGATGTTCATGGCTGTGGAGTTTGAACCATCACGGGAAATATCTGGTGGTTCATGGTACACCGATGGAAAACTCGATACGGAGCTCATCAACACTTTGAAGAGAGTTTGCTTAAGGTATATTGCGGAGCACAAAGTTATGACAATGGAAGAAATATCGAGGTCCATAGAGGCCTCAAGAGTGTTGAACATGCCATGTAGCACTCAGCAGGTTCTTGAGATCGTGCGCACCCTGGTTCTAGACAAAGAGATCGAGGAATTTAAGAGCAAGGGAACAGGCGAATTCGCACGTGTGCCACCAGGTAAGACTTGCTATAGAATAAGGCGAAAAGCGGGGATTGAAGTTGGTTACTTGGCTTCGGTTCCCTGCGGAGTGTGCCAGCGTATAAGCGAATGCACACCTGATGGCGTTATATCGCCCAAGACTTGTGTGTACTACAATAAAGGCTCAATCTGGACTTCTAGATATTCCCTCTCATTCAAACTCCCTTTCCTCATGAACTCAATGATTAAAGAAAGCAGCAGCTGAGAAATTATAATCTTTTTTTGGGTTCGATTTGCCAAATTAATTTTGCTTGGAATTATTTAAGGAAAAATTTAAATTTCAAAATTTAATATATATATATATATATATATATATATATTTATATAAATCTTTTCCTTATAAATAATCCTCCTCCTCGTGTCCTAAAAGAATAATGGTTGGGAGAGTTAAAATGGGAGAATGAAAATCATAATGAATGATGTGGCACCTTGCATGCACGATTTCCGACGGGTTCACCGTGTCTCCCAGGATATAGTTTGATTCGGGGCGGCGGCCGAAGGCCGTCGATGGTGTCCAAGCGATAATCGGACGTGTGCATGTAAAGTGTCACGTCATGCCACGTAATGCCACATCATTCACTATGATTTTCTCTCTCCCATTTTCACTCTCTCTATCGTTGCTCGTCCTAAAAACCCACGCGCCGATATTTCCCCTCCCTCCCCTCTTCGCCGCACGCGAGGGAACCACGAGCGCAGCGCCTCCTCTACCAGCCCTCTGCCTCGCAGCCAAGGACCCGACGTCGACACCCTTCTCTTCTCCCTCGTGCCTCGCCGGTCGCTGATCGCCTCCAGCTCTTCGATCGTCGCCAGCCTCTATTCGGCGACGAGCAGGAAGTCAGTTTCGCCGATCGCTAGAAATCGCCGACCCTATTGTGCTGTCGTGATCGCCGATGACGCCATCCTCACTATCGTCGTTCGGCCGCTTGTGCAAGCCTCAGCACCCGTGAGCACCTGTTTCGCTTGATCGCCCCATCTCCTTCCTAGATCAAGTCGATCTTTCTCTTGAGCACGGGCTCGAGCTGTCGTCGGCCATCTACTCTCGAGCCGGTGTCCTGGCGGCCATTGATTTGAGGAAGCTTGGATATGCACGGGAGGTTGACGCCACGACCATCTTAGGTAAGGGTTGTTTGGTTTCGTGATTATCGTGGATGAATTGATGATGTAGATTGGCGTTGATGTATTAGTCTCTGATCAAATTACAGATTTGGGTAGCGATTTGGTTGGATTGAGTTTAGCGGGGCTCTTGCGATCTTGTGATGATCGAGTTAGTTGATGAAGAAGAAGCTAAGGTAATAGTCGGTTTGGTTATCATTGGATTATAGTATGTGATTAGATAATTGATTTGTGTTGATTACCACTAGGATGAGTTGGTTTTGGAATGGGGAGCTAAACCTAACCTTATTTGGCATGGATTAAAAAAAAGATGATTAGGGTTGGATCATTGTTAACCCCCTAATTTATCTAAATTAATATGATATTGAGATCTTGTGGGCTGGTTTAGAACAAAGTATGTAATTGAGTTAGGCTTGTAAATAAAAGAGATTGAGAATTGAAGTATGATTAAGAAGAAAGGTGATTAACTTGGAGTTTTATTTGGAGCCAGTACATTAATGATATCTAGTTAACCTAGGTGATAAAAGATAATGAAATGACATGATTAATAAATATGCTAGGTTGAGGATAATCCATGGTTAAACAATGATCGTGCCTGATTATTTTAGTTAGACTTAGGGATTTTATTTAGCTATTGTTTCATATGTAAGAAGCTAAATGTTATATGCTGACGCAGACCCTCGATTTGATACTAACAGTTGGACGAGATCTTTGTTCTGATATTGACATCGTTTACGAGGCGAATACTTCTTATTTGATTCTTGTAGATTCGTTTATCCTGAATGCTTGGTTGTTTTATTTTCTGAGTATGATTGCTTTACCTTACATCTATTTGTTTTGTTTTTTCCTGCATGATACTTATTCTTGCTTAACCTTTGAGTAATAATTCAAATTGTTCAGTTATACAATCTTAGTTCTTGGCTTCTGATCTAAGGAGTACCGCTTGTACGCGTGTACAGTAGAATTGGTTGGGACCGATGGACCGGCTAGAGAGGGGGGGGTGAATAGCTTGGTCACCCAAATTTGATCTCTTTCTACAAATGTTAGCACAAGCGGAAATACAAGCTAAGCAATTAGACACAATACTAACACGTTATCGTTTACGTGGTTCAGAGATAACTTGCTCCTACTCCACGGCGTGTCCTTAAAGTGGACGAACCCTTAATCTTTCGGTGGAATTAGCCGAAGCTACCGATCCAATACCCATACTAGTTAGACCAGAATTTACCAAAAAGTAATTTTGAAAATGAAATTTCACTAAAAGACTTTGTCAAGGAAAGGGTTGATGATCCAATAAGGCTACGGCCAAAGAAAGCCTCGTGCCTCGCCAAGACCTGGAAGCCAATTTTTGAAATTCAAATTCAATTTACTCTTTGTCAAATTCGAATATAACATAAATTTTCAGTTAATCTTAGATTCAAATATTCCTTTTCAAAATACATTTAAATTGTGTTTAAAATTAATTTAACTTTTCAAAATTAATCATGGTTTTTCTTAAATAAATCTTTCTACTAAAACCTGTCTCACAAAAACCCATAAGGTTAATGTGATTGATAACTCTAGATTGGGTGAGACAGATTAGGTTGTGAAAATCAATCTAGGCTATCCCTGATTCTAATTGGATCCAAATCAACAAACTCTTTATGTGTAGGAACATAAAGATTTGGACCAATAGATGTTGGATAGCGGGTGCTCCAGACACATGACTGGGGATAAATTGAAATTCACCAAACTCAAGTTCAAGAACCTAGGCTCAGTAGCATTTGGCAACAATGCTACACTCAAAGTGATTGGGTCAGGTAACATTGAACTCAAATCTGACTTTGTTATTAATAAGATGCTTTTGGTTGAAAATTTTAAATTTAACTTGCTTAGCATAAGTCAATTGTGTGATACTGGCTATATAGTTACCTTTACCAACTCTAAATGTCTGATTAGAAACTTGCAAGACTCAGAAATCATGCTTAAGGGCTATAGGAAAAATAATGTTTACATTATAAACCTACCCTTAGTACCTAAATGCATGTTAACTCAGTTAGAAGAATCAAACCTCTGGCATAGGAGATTAGGTCACACTAATTTGAGATTAATTTCAAAAATCACCCAACTTGGCATAATTAAAGGTATACCTAAAATTAAGAACCATGAAAACTTAATATGTGAATCATGCAATCAAGGTAAACAAACCAGGTCTAATCACAAACTAATTCAATCAGATCTAACTCAAACCACACTTGAGCTCCTGCACGTTGACCTATTTGATTCACATGGAGTCAAGTCACTAAGCGAAAACCGGTACTGCTTAGTAATTGTTGATGATTACTCTAGGTTTACCTGGGTTAGGTTCCTAAAGACCAAAGATGAAACCCTAAACCTATTTAGTGATTTTTGTAATTAATTGAAAATCAAAACGATACCAAAATCAAGAGACTTAGGAGTGATCACGGGGGAGAGTTTGAAAATCAACGATTTGAGGAGTTTTGTAAGATAAACAGGTATATACACGAATTTTCGTGTCCTGGAACCCCCCAGCAAAATGGGATAGTTGAACGGAAAAATAGAATCCTACAGGAAGCCGTTAGGGCTATGCTCAATGAATTCAACCTAGCTAACCAATTTTGGGCAGAAGCAATTAGTACGGCTTGCTACATCCAAAATAGAGTCCTAATTAACAAACGACATAATAAAACACCCTATGAATTATACTACCATAGACTTCCAAACCTACATTACCTAAGGGTCTTTGGGTGCAAAGTTCATATCCTAAACACCAAGGACTATCTAGGTAAATTTCAGTCTAAGTCAACCCCAAGCATCTTCTTAGGATATTCAACAACAAGTAGAGCTTATAGGGTTTACAATAAACAAACTAAGAAAATTGAAGAAACAACAAATTTAATATTTGATGAAGAAATTAATTTAAAATCTGATAATCCATATCTAAATTCATCAAATATTGATCTCGAAGATAATGAACAAACTGTTGAACCATTAATTGAACCTCTAAATGAACTAACTATTGAACCAACTATTGAGTCAATCGAACCAATAATTGAACCAACCCAAGTAGTTGAACCAAATACTGAACCAAACCGACCGGCCAGACCTGAGGCCGGTCGGTTTACAATAAACAAACTAAGAAAATTGAAGAAAATTGAACCATTAATTGTAAACCCTTATAGGGTTTACAATAAACAAACTAAGAAAATTGAAGAAACAACAAATTTAATATTTGATGAAGAAATTAATTTAAAATTTGATAATCCAGATCTAAATTCATCAAATATTGATCTCGAAGATAATGAACAAACTGTTGAACCATTAATTGAACCTCTAAATGAACTAACTATTGAACCAACTATTGAGTCAATCGAACCAATAATTGAACCAACCCAAGTAGTTGAACCAAATACTGAATCAAACCGACCGGCCAGACCTGAGGCTGAACCAAGTTCTAGAAAAACTAAGAAACCCATACTCAGTCACCCAACTGATCAAATTATAGGTGATCTAACCTTAGGAGTCAGAACTAGGTCCTCCTATAGAAACCTTAGTCAGATTGCACTGATTTCAAAAATTGAACCTAAGACTATAGAGGAAGTCTTACCTGATCCTGATTGGATCATAGCGATGCAGGAAGAGTTAGCCCAGTTTGAGAGGAACCAAGTCTGGGAACTAGTACCTAAACCTGAGGGCAAATCCATTATTGATACTAAGTGAGTTTTTAGGAATAAGTTAAATGATCAAGGAGAAATAGTGAGAAATAAAACCCGCTTAGTAGCCAAAGGGTTCAGTCAAGTCGAAGGGTTAGACTATGACGAAACCTATGCCCCAGTAGCTAGACTTGAGTCCATCAGGATGTGTTAGCCTTTGCATCCCATAAAGGATTTAAACTCTACCAAATGGATGTAAAGTCAACCTTTCTAAATGGATTTATTAAGGAAGAAGTCTATGTAGGGCAGCCCCCCGGTTTTGAGGACTTAGAAAGACCTGACCATGTTTACAAACTCACTAAAGCACTTTTTGGACTAAAATAAGCACTTAGGGCATGGTATGAACGCCTATCAACCTACCTCATTTCTAAGGAATTTAACCAGGGACAAATTGACTCAACCCTATTTATTAAGACCTTAGAAAAAGACATCTTTATTGTACAAATCTACGTCGACGATATAATTTTTGGATCCACCAACTCAAATTTCTTAAAAGAATTTGTTAAAATAATGAAAAATAAATTCGAAATGAGCTTAGTTAATGAGCTCAACTTCTTTCTAGGGTTACAAATTAAGCAAACTAGGGATGGAAACTATGTCCATCAATCTAAATATGCTAAGGAGTTAATAAAGAAATTTAAAATGGATAACTCTAAAAGCATAAGTACACCCATGACCACAAATGTAAAAATAGATAGTAACTCTGATGGTAAACCAGTAGACCTTAAACTTTATAGAAGAATGATTGGTAGTCTACCTTACCTTACAGCCAGTAGACCTGATATCCTTTTTGCTGTAGGAATGTGTGTTAGATACCAAACCTGTGCTAAGGAAACACACTTAGCAGCCCTAAAAAGAATACTAAGATACATTAAGGGCACCCTAAATGTAGGGATTTGGTATCCTAGGACCTCAACTTTTGACTTGTCAAGATACTCGGATTTTGACTATGCTGGTTGTAAACTAGATAGAAAAAGTACAAGCGGAAGCTATCAACTTTTAGGAAATAGTCTAGTAAGTTGGTGCAGCAGAAAGCAACACTGTGTAGCTCTATCCACAACTGAAGCTGAGTATGTTGCTTTAGGAGAGTGTGTAGCACAACTCTTATGGATGATGCACACTCTTAAGGACTTCCAGCTTAACTACACCCAAACTCAAGTCTACATTGACAATATAAGCTCAATTAATCTAACTAAGAATCCAATCCAACATTCGAGAACTAAACACATAGAAGTTAAACATCACTTTGTAAAAGATCATGTAGCCAGGGGTGAGATAGTCCTTAAGCATGTAGACTCTAAATCTAACTTAGCTGACATATTCATCAAACCCCTACCTGAGTCTGAGTTCAGCTCACTAAGAAGGCAGTTAGGGTTATGCTTGGTAGAATAGGAATGCTCTAATTTTTTTTACTATTTTATTACTTATCAGTTCCTACTTAATTTGAAAAATCATTTTCTCTGTGCATTTTTAAAATAATTTTTCGACTTAGTTTTTTCTTATAAAAAAATTACCCCCTTCAAAACTAGGGCTTTTTTGCAAATGGACTTAGCTTAGGCCCTAACCCTAGAACGGCATGCACCTATAGATCTAGAAGCCAGCATCTCACAAGCACCTTAGGGTACTTTTGATTGATAACCTAGAATGAGTTGAGATGCTTAGGTCTTTGCCTTAATTCAAGATGCTTTAAGTCAGTGCATCTGCAGTAATTGGGGCACTAAATACCAATTAAACAGTAATCAGGTTAAGTGTCAAACTTAGAAAATCTAACTTGAACAGAACACTTAACTTGACTAACCCTAGCGAAAACTACTGTTTGTAACAGTTAGTAAGTAACTAATTGGGTTAGATAGGACCCGAAAGAGAAAATTCATATTGATTTGGTCCAGTTTATACCTTGAATTGGTTCAGTACAACACCTTACTTCTATTGCTAAGCATGTTTTTTTTATATTGTTTTTTTGATATATGGCAAAGGGGGAGAGATTGGAAAGGAGAGAAGAGAAGGTTTAAATTTTTTTTTTCAAATTTCAAAACTTTATCTCATTTTTTAAAAAGTAAAATTCCTTAAGTCAATTGCCTTTTGCTTGACTTAAATTATTTTCAAAAAATTATGTCCAAGCACTTAACTTAAATTATTTTCAAAATCTTCTAAGTACTTGACTTAAACTATTTTCAAAATTTCTCTAAGTACTTAATTTAAATCTCTCTAATAGAAAAGTTTCTAAGTATGAATTTCAAAATTTCCTTGAAAACTTTCTAAAGTGCTAAAGAGGTTGGAAAATTTTTTTACAACTCAAAAACTTCAGATTTTCTAAGTATCAAAACTTCAGAATAAATTTAGAAAATTTTCTAAAGTGCAAAAACTAAGTATTTACTTAAAAATTCTCTAAGTCTAAATTCTCTAAGTGTAAATTTTCCAAGTACCCAACCCCAAATTTTTTTTTGGAAAATATTTTCTAACTTAAACTTTTTTTGAAAATGTTCTAAGTATTGAAAAACAAATTCCCTTTTAGACTTAAAAATGTTTTCAAACCCCGCGAACCTTTGAAAAATCTAGGGGGAGATTCCTTCCAGGGGGAGGAAATTAAATTGGCACTTTACCTGCTTTTTGTTTAAACTTAACTTTTTAAACCGGGTTGCCATAAATCAAAAAGGGGGAGATTGTTGGTGCAAGCAGCACCTAAGTCGAACCTGGATTTTGATAATGGCAAAGGGTTCAAGAGTTAAGTGTTATTTGTGATCTAATGTGTTCATTGAGTATGCAGAAAGAAGTCCTGGCGAAGGGCTGCTGGGCACCTAGCGAAGGGCTGCTAGGCATCGAAACCCTAAGACCTGGCGAAGGGCTGCTCGGCACCTGGCGAAGGGCTGCTAGGAGTTTAAGACCTGGCGAAGGGCTGCTGGACACCTGGCGAAGGGCTGCTAGGAATCTAAGACCTGGCGAAGGGCTGCTAGGCACCTGGCGAAGGACTGCTTGGTATCAAAGACCTGGCGAAGGGTTGCTAGGCACCTGGCGAAGGACTGCTGGGCAAAAGTCCAACCGGAGGAGCCGGTTGGCAAAAGGTAAACTCTCCTGAGAGGAGTAGGTGAGGACGCGTTCCCCGTCGAGGGAACAGTAGGCGTCGGTTCGACCTAGGGTTCCATTTGGGAGACCTGAAGTCAGAACCAAGACAGCTACGACTGTAAAAACTAACTAATATTCTTGCCTTGTTTGTGTTGGTACTAACCTTGAATGCAGGGACCAAAGGGATGTGTTTCTGCAGCTCAGAACGCCCCAAAGGAGAGGGGCAGGAACCTGGGCCAGGCGCCCGGGAGGTCCCGGGCGCCCAAGGTCAAAGCCAAATAAGCAGTTGAGCAAGAATTGCTTCGAAAGCATACTGGGCCAGGCGCCCTGATACTCCCGGGCGCCCTGGATGTCCCGGGCGCCCTGGGTCAATGCAATTCTGTGATCGAAGCAAAATCAGCCACGAAGTCAGCGGACCAAGTCAAGCAGGGCGCCCCCAACGTCCCGGGTGCCCCCGTCAGCTCCAGAGCTGATTCGAAGTGGATAAGCGCTGACCAAGCTTCGGATAAAGGTTTTCGGATCCGAAGGCACGTGTCAGGCGCCCCCGACGTCCCTGGCGCCCTCAGGAGCACTATAAAAGGGGCTCGACCCCTAAGGCTTCAATATCACTTTTTCCAACGCTTCCAAGCTCTTCGTTCAAGCGCTCTGCTCTGGCAAACTCTGTTCTCGACATTCTAGCGCCGACGACGACCCTCTGCTCCGAAGAACGATCCACACCGGGCGTCGGTAACGAAGAGTATACTTGTTTACTTACTGCACTAATATTGTAACAATTTCTGTAAACTTTTGCGCTACTATAGAATTGCCCGCAGTAAACGGTCAAGGACCGTGGGCCTTGGAGTTGGAGCTGAACGTGACTACGAACCAAGTAAAACTACTTGAGTTATGTGTGTGTGTTTTGTTTAAATTCCGCTGTGTACTTTCTCTTTTTAATCCGAAACATTTTCACGATATTCACCCCCCACTATCGTGTTTACTCAATCCAACAGATATTGGCTTCGAACCTCATCGGAATCCTTCCTCTATGACTCGAGAATTGGAGATGAGTTGCTCTGGTGTGGCCGCGCGCGATCCAAGAAGAAGAACGATGAAGAAACGCAAGAACAGCTAAGAAGTGGCGGAGACGCGACGACGCCAAATTCTGAGGGTTTTTTGCTTAAATACTTAGCAATGGACGGCTGAGATCGTCCCGGCTTAATCCAACGGTCGGATCTTCTTTGATTGAACCCTAAACTCCCAGATCCCAATCTGAAGGTCAGATCTACCTCTCCTCAGCTGGGATCAATTGGATCTGCCCTGGATAGCTCAGATCTCCCCACCTTTCGAATGGACAGCCCACAGTCTTCCAAAGCTTGATCGCCTTGATCTGAGTCCGATTCTGGCTCAAACTGACCCAACTTGACCTAGGTCCATAATCCTTCAGCCTAAAAAAGTCATATTCAAATTAGATATCAAAACATCTCAAAATACCCAAAGATTTGCAATAAAACCCAAAATAGAATTAATCCATGGAACCTAGGGTAAATTCAAGATTAAGCATGTAAAATGTAGATCAAATATGGATTTTAGAGCCTAAAATAATCAACAAAATGGTAGTTATCAATGGTGAGTCACCAAAGCGCAACCCACGATGACAATGACGGGGAGAGGATATCCACATCCTGCGAGATTAACATGAGCGTTAAAGGGAACACACCGGAAGATTTTCCGATGGAGCCCTCTCCGACGCTTAAGTCAGGAATCTTCTCTTTTTCGGATGACGACGAGGAATCAAATTTGCTACCTGCTTGGAAAGCTTATCCCCTTACCTGGATGCCGAGGCATCTTATATACCTAGGATCTTGGTCACACGTGTCCCCACGTTCTCCTCCACGTCCCTTAATCATCGGTTACTTGATAGATATCCTATCTTTTGGTAACGACCGTTGCAATTATTAATGTCTTACTTGCCGCGCGTTGCGAACAATAATTATCCGATGACTTTCCTATTCTGGAAAGAGGAACGTCGGGCTTTCTGACTTCTATATTGATCTTTGGGCTCCACTCTCTCGAGTCAGTCTCGGAGTCTCATCTCCCGAGCTGACCTCAGGGTCTTCATTCATTTTCCCGAGATAGTCTCGAGAGCGTGATTCCCGGTCTGACCTCAGGGGTTGTCTTCCATTCTCCCGAGATAGTCTCGGGAGCCTGATTGCCGGTCTAACCTTAGGGCTCTGATCCATTTTTCCGAGATAGTCTCGGTTTGACCTCGAAGCTTTGGTTCGGCGAGCCCTGCCACGGAGCTTCCCCGTACCACGTGTCCATCCCAGGATGCTCATCCCTATCAATTAACATAACATTGAAATCGGTTTTGAAGAATATCTCCATCCTCTTCTTCCACCAAGGGAATTTTCTTTTGAATTTGGGTGGTTGGATGTGCGAGCCGACCATTTTGATGAATATGCTCTTCTTGGCAGTTAGTTCGTTGAAGGGCGATCTTGTGCTCTGATATCACTTGTTGGGACCGATAGACCGGCTAGAGGGGGTGAATAGCTTGGTCACCCAAATTTGATCTCTTCCTATAAATGTTAGCACAAGCGGAAATATAAGCTAAGCAATTAGACACAATGCTAACACATTACCATTTATGTGATTCAGAGATAACTTGCTCCTCTTCTACTGCGTGTCCTTGAGGTGGACGAACCCTTGATTCTTTGGTAGATCAATCCCCGACAATCTCTGGCTAGAATTTTCTTCTTCTCGGTGTAGAAAAACCTCTCATAATCTTCTCTTCCTCTTTACAGAATGAAAGCTAGGGTTAGGAGGAAGAGAGTGGACTTGGAAGCTTGAGCAGTTGAGCAAGTATCTTTCACAATGAAAACACTAACCCTTCTCAAGTTTTAAGCTCCTCTTTAAATAGAGGAGAGAGTTGTTAACAAAACAACTCAGCCTCGACACTAGTTGACTGCCACTATGTTCAGTCGACTAGTGTCCAGCCAACGGCTGGATTTCGAACAAATCAGTTGACTGGTTCCTAGATCAATTGACTGTTACACGCTGTTCGATCTTACAGAAAGATCAATCGACTGGTTCCCTTACCAGTCGACTGCTACAGTTACACTCTCACACTTATCCTCTGAAGTCACCCTTTGAAGCTCTCTTCCTTTGACTCTCGTCCCTCGGATGCATCCAAGCCTTCAGCTCGCTTCGATGTCATCCTTCGTGTATGCCTTGAAGTTTGCTTCCCTTAGCTCTACTTCGTTGCTCCTTATTCGGCGGTTCCTTGGATGCTCCATCCTTCACCGACTCAAGGATCCCAACACCAGGATGAGATCTTCCATATGTGTGTTCCACTAAGTCCTGTATGACTCAAACACACATCAAACTAATATGAACTTCTATTTTAAACCTATTGGCACACACATCAAAATCCATGATATATCCGATCATACCCGGTTCGATTGCTCCAACAGAACTATCATTTGACCTATCTAGGGTTTGGTTGATATTAGACAAATCATACTTGATAAATTAGTGCATGTTTATTTACTTTGAGTGTTGTTTATTTTTTTTTGTATCGTATTGATGTATGATTTTAATTTGATTAAGATTGTGCATATTAGTGACATGCATCATAGCCTTGTTTGTAGGCCGACGACCACTGTCTCCCTTATGGTTGAGATGGGTCGTCAGGTATATTTTTTCTGTTGTGCCACGCTTAGTTGGAGTTGTGTGCAAACAGTTGATACTCCCCATGTGTTTAGAGTCCCCACATGTGCTTCGGGGTTTTTATAGCCACAGGTGCTTCGCTTTTCATTCAGCGCCACAGATGTTCTGATGTATTTGCATAGCCACATGTGTTGGGCGCTTGTATCTTGTCCACTCAACCTACCTAATGTAATGATGGTTGGTGTATGTACAATACAGGTCATGACATCATGCACATATTATGTATTGTGCATTTGTTTGTGTTTGTTGCACTTATTTGAGCTATACTTGTTGTATTTGATTGACATGCATATACGATTATGATTTGTATTTGTTATATGATCTAGATCCGTTCGACAGTATTAGTAGTTTATTGAGGTACTACGGGGATTTCTGATCTTACCCCTACATGTTACATGATTTTCAGGTATGTTTTGTTTGTATAGATGTATTTAGTTTATGTTCTTTACTCCAGAGACTGTATACCTTTGTTTTCTATATGTTTGTTTTATCCTTTTATATACAATGCATTTATCTGTTCTTATACCCGTAAAGTTCCACCCGGAACTCACCACTCCTCGTTCCTCTTTTTGTTTCATGTAGTTGATAATCGCGTCTCGTGCCGCCAGGAGAGGATACAACTGTCAGTCTTCCCGTTTGAGTATTATTTTCTATTTGGTTTCGTACTCTCATAGCATTCTTATCGATTCTGTACTTCGTAGTAATTTTATCGTATGTGTCGTTCTGGTTTTGTTTTTATTATGGATGTTATTTGATCTTTCGTTAGGCGCCATGTATTCATTTATTTCCGCTCGATTTTTGAATCGTTGCATTCTAGTTTACAGAAGTTATTTATTATGTTTATTATTCGTCAATCATACTATTTAACTGCATAGTTGTGATTGTGTGAATGTCAGCCGAGTATGACTGAGCTTTATATGTTGGCGTGTGCATGTATAAAAGTTTCAGATTATCCGCCGTACAATGGAGATGCTGCATGATTTTCGAACTTACACGAGTCTCTGGGATGTGACAATGGGTCAATCCGTGGGCTCATAAAATAATAAAAAATATATAAAAAAAATAAAAATAATTCGAATAAATCAAACATCTACACAAGTATACTAACAAGAATCTCTCAAATTCTATTTTTTCTATAAAGTTATCATCGTCTTAAAAAAAACATATTATTTTAAATATACATGGACACAAATAAATATTTATTTATTTTAATAAAAATACTATTATTATTTTAATATTATAACAAATAAACCTAATAAATTTATATAAAATTTGATTTATTTATTTTTTAACATATGGATTGACCCGCATCGAGTTTGGTTGGTAAAATTTTAATCCATCTCACTTAAATTATTTGTTAAGATAGATTAATTTGATCGGTCATTCAAATTTACGGTGCTAATCATAGAGGAAGGATTATTATATTAAGTAAAATATTTTTCATGATTTATTTATTTATATTTTATTACAAAATTAACCATGCTAAATAGTAGGTGGAATGATATCATCATTATTTTAATTATTTAATGATATAATTTTTTAAATACATTATTAATTCAGTCGACTCGAATTACTCGAACAGAAATGTTAGTCAACTCGCGTCATATACAAGATTTGAAGTTCGAGCATGTTAAAATAAGGAAAAATTTTCATAAACTCTCCATCTTTAAATTCATCTTTGTATGTAATCCCCATTTAAGTTTTTCTTTACATGCAGTCCCTGATGGGATTGACAAGACAATTTGGTGAGTATTATTTGAAGAAAGTTGAATATAAAAGTTAGAAATTTGAGTATGTAAGGTTGTATCCACCACATCAAGAAACTGTATACTCAATTTTCACTCTTTTTTACTCAAGTTTCACTCTTTTATACTCAATTTTCACTGATATATACTCAATTTTCACTCTTTTATACTCAATTCATTAGGGAGTGAATGTAAAGAAAAATTCAAATGGAGAGTGCATGCAAAGATCAAATGGCCATTAGGGAGTTTTCTATAATTTACCGTTAAAATAATTGAATAATTAAATGCTAATTATTAAAAATAAAAAAGGCTATATTAAAAAAATTAAAAAGTTAATGTATTTCAATTAAATTGAAGGTTTATTTACAAATCTTTTTAAGGAACTAATTAAAATTTAATAGAAATTAGATTATATATATATATATATATATATATAAAGTCACTTTCCATTATAGTCCTTTTAAATGATAATTTTTATCAAATATTAAATTTTTATTATTTAATTAAGTTTGCAAATATAAATAATTTTGATTAAGCTCTATTCCTAATAAAATTAAAGCTCGAGTTAGAATCGAAAAAAATTCAATTAAATTATTCGAATTTTAATTGGAATAAAATCAAATTATAATTCATAATGATTTAAAATTAAATTCAATTTAAATTATTGATATTTTTAATATATTTAAATTAAAATTATATACAAATTATCAAAATTCGAATTCGATTCGCGAACGCCTTCTCAATCAACAACCAACCATGTGCTCACTTGAATGGTGAGGTGTCAGTGATCGCGGCTTCCTACTTAGCCCTAAACATGTAGAGTAAAACCCTGCCGCTCGCCTCCTCTCGCGAAATGGGGTCTTTCGCCAGCCATGCCGCCGCCCCGCCATCTCCTGCGACCGTCGCTCCTCCGCCGACGCCCCCCATTGGGCTCGCTCAGCTTCTTCCTCAGAAGATGAAGGAAAATGGCGATGGCAAACGTGCGCTAGCGAAGGTCGACTGGCTCGATCTACCCTGCCCTGTTCCCTACGAGGAGCTCCAGCGTGAAGCTTTGAGTGAGTTCATTCTCGATATTTGGTATTCTGGCTTGCCATTCTCTATTCCCAGGTTGTTTTGATTCGCACACGTGTAACTTTTGATGAAATTTAAGTGACCTCACGGGGCGTCATGCATGTGCAAAGTTGCCATAGTGTGTCTTTGTTTAATCTTGTTGTGCGGGAACGAGAAAATAGTCTACGAAACTGAGCTATTGCTATATATGTTCCTTTCTTGACCTAAAAAATGATAGTAAGAATCAATTGATTGCATAGGTTAATTCGTATCTGTGTTCCTTTGACGTGACTGATGTGTAATCTTGTGGTTCCTCTCTAGCAACTCAGGGGGAGCTATTATTTCTTAAAAATTCTTTTCTGGATGTGCACTTAATAAAATCTTGGATGATTGTGTGTGATGTTATAGAAAGTTTTGTTTTTGTTTGTGTTATGTGGATCTTCTGCTAGCTCAATGGATTGAACCTGCTATATCACATGGTTCTTCTGAGCAATTTGTTGGATATTTGAAAGATACATATTATGGTGTTTGTAGATTACCACATCTTTTGGATTTTTGGAATGTGCATCACTACATTCCAGGAGTGTTACCATATATTCTGCTATGTGATGCTAAATTGTAACTTACTAGCATTATTATCTCTCTGTGTGTGCTCATACCCTTCCGAATTTTGTTATCATGGGTCAGTGTTCAATACTTGTTTCTTCACTATTTCTGTGATAATTCTGCCTTGAGTGAAGCCAATCTTCACTATTCTGAATTATAATCTTTAACTTTGTTATTTGTTTATTGTTATCTTATGAAGATGTTTCTCTGCGTGTTTGGTCTGAGTGCCTATATTTGTTCTTCTATCTTGGTTACTTCAACAGTCAAGTTTCTAACTATTTGTTTGGAAAATTAACCAGAACCATGGCTTCTATTGACTCTTTGCTACAATGCTAGTTATTGCGGTTTTAATGATTCCCAAGATTGCTCCTTTCTGATTTGTACAGCCATCAGCTAAGTTATGGACATAGTCATTTTTCTTATGCCGGCAGCATCGTGGATACTGACCTTCCCTTTTTCACAATGCAGAAGTTCCATTCTATGGACTGTCATTTTTTACTAAAACTTCATTGGTTGAGTACAAACAATGTGAGCTATACATGTGCATAAATCTTAACTGTGCCATAGATTGACACATTAGGTTTGCTTAGGTGGTCATTAGATCTGATGGTTGGCCTGCTTCTCATTTTTCTGGGGCAAGAAAGTATCTTGCTAATTATGAACAAAAAACACATTTTAACTTTTTCATCCTCATCAACATTTGGGAATCCACTATTTTCCTTTCATGAAAGCTAAAGAATTGGGATCGACTTGTATGTATAATGGGTACTTATTGGTCCAACCAAATGAAGCATTGAAATTGGATAACATATATTGATACCAGGGTTTAAGGTGCCGTTTCGTTTCGGGCGGCACCAACGGAAATTACTGTTCCGTTGGTGCGTCGAAACCGACATTGTTAGCCCATGGATTTCGGGCGGCATCATGGTGTGTGTCACGCGGTAACAGCGAGAATCACGCGATAGGAAATCGCACACAACACGCACGACAGAAGGAATCACGCGCGTTGTGCGCCAATCTGTTGTAGGATCGTAGATGTCCGCTAGAGGGGAGGTGAATAGCGATTTTCGAACCCCTTCCTTCCTACATGGTTAGTTGCACAGCGGAATATACAATAAACACAATAAACAAATACTAACCAATGCTAACACGGAAGATGTACTTGGTATCCACCCCGGCCGGGTGACTAATCCAAGAATCCGTCGGTGGATCACTCCTCGGATAACCTCCGGCTAACCCTCGTCGCTCCTTGTGGGTGGAGAAACCTCGCCACAACACCAAGCAAAGCTTTGAGTACAAAGACTACTATCTTGCCTTTAACCAAGACAAGATTCGTCAAGAAACTCAGCCACCACGAAGTCCTCTTTAAATAGGACTCGGGGCTGATTTTTCGCTACCAGTCGACTGCCCCCAGGGCAGTCGACTGGTGCCAGCTAAATCCGACCGTTGCAACCCCCAACGTTCGAATTTTAGCCAACTCACCAGCCGCTACCAGTCGACTGCCCCCAGGGCAGTCGACTGGTCCTAAGGCTGAGACTTTTCTGTGAGTTCCATCAGTCGACTGCCACCAGGCCAGTCGACTGGTCTACTCACCCACCTAAGGTTACCCTTCCTGAGCACATTTCGCTCCGCACTCAAACCCTAGGATTTCCCGAGTACAATCACACAGCACTCGTATCCTCACGACTCGAGTGACTCCTCATCCGCAGCCTCGACTGTTGCCTTCGCGCCCTCTTCATCTTCGGCTCTCGTCCCTCGGATGCGCATGCAAGCCTCCAGCTTGCCTCTATGCCACCCTTCACGTACGCCTTGAAGTCCGTGCCCATCAGCTCATCGTCTCTGCACTCCATGGTCCCTCGGATGCGCACGCCAGCCTCCAGCTGGCCTCCATGCCCTCCTTCACCGTACTGAGGCCGTCCAGTCAAGTCCATATGTGTACCTGTACAATCCTGCACACTCAACATACACATATCAAATACACAGGGTAAACCTAACTTAAACCATTTGCCCAAACATCAAAACCCATGGTCACTCAGGACCATCCTAGGGCCGATTGCTACACGGTTAGTTGCACAGCGGAATATACAATAAAAACAATAAACAAATACTAACCAATGTTAACACGGAAGATGTACTTGGTATCCACCCGGCCGGGTGACTCATCCAAGAATCCGTCGGTGGATCACTCCCCGGATAACCTCCGGCTAACCCTCGTCGCTCCTTGTGGGTGGAGAAATCTCGCCACAACACCAAGCAAAGCTTTGAGTACAAAGACTACTATCTTGCCTTTAACCAAGACAAGATTCGTCAAGAAACTCAGCCACCACAAAGCTCTCTTTAAATAGGACTCGGGGCTGATTTCTCGCTATCAGTCGACTGCCCCCAGGGCAGTGGGGGCAGTCGACTGGTGCCAGCCAAATTCGACCGTTGCACCCCAACGTTCGAATTCTCAGCCAGTTCACCAGCCACCTACCAGTCGACTGCTCCCAGGGCAGTCGACTGGTCCAGGCCTGAGACCATTCTGTGAGTTTCACCAGTCGACTGCCACAGTAGCAGTCGACTGCCCTACTCACACACCTAGGGTTTCCCTTCCCGAGTACACTTCTCTCAGCACTTGACCCTAGGACTTTCCCGAGTACAATCACACAGCACTCGTACCCTCACGACTCGACTGACTCCTCCTCCGCAGCCTCGACTGTTGCCTTCGCGCCCTCTTCATCTTCGGCTCCCGTCCCTCGGATGCACGCAAGCCTCCAGCTTGCCTCCATGCCATCCTTCACGCATGTCTCGAAGTCCGCGTCGATCAGCTCATCGTCCCTGCTCACCAAGGTCCCTCGGATGCGCACGCAAGCCTCCAGCTTGCCTCCATGCCATCCTTCACCGTACCGAGGCCGTCCAGTCAAGTCTATATGTGTAACCTGTACAACCTGCACACTCAACATACACATATAAAAACACAAGGGAAAACCTAACTTAAACCCTTTGCCCAAACATCAAAACCTATGGTCACTCCGGACCATCTTAGGGTCGATTGCTCTAACAATCTCCCTCTTTTTGATGTTTGGCAATCCGTTTAAGTTAGGGAAAGCAAGATAGTAGTAAATAGCAAAAACCATGCTACATGAATGCATGTGCAATGCATAACCGGATCCTATCCCAAGGCATCCCACACCTAACCCTCCAAGTTAGGAATTTTACACCTAGCCCTCCAAGCTAGGAATTTCCCACCTAACCCTCCAAGTTAGGATTTTCCAACACCTAGCCCTCCAAGCTAAGATTTTCACCACCTAGCCCTCCAAGCTAGGATTTTCACCACCTAACCCTCCAAGTTAGGATTTTCTAACAAACCGGGTTTTTTAAAGCTGGAATATACAATAAACACAATAAACAAATACTAACCAATGCTAACACGGAAGATGTACTTGGTATCCACCCCGGCCGGGTGACTAATCCAAGAATCCGTCGGTGGATCACTCCCCGGATAACCCTCGTCGCTCCTTGTGAATGGAGAAACCTCGCCACAACACCAACCAAAGCTCTGAGTACAAAGACTACTATCTTGCCTTTAACCAAGACAAGATTCGTCAAGAAGGATAGGAGAAAACGAGCCCCTTTAAATAGGGCTCGAATCTGAAACAGCCGCTACCAGTCGACTGCCCAAATGGCAGTCGACTGGTCCCACTCAGATTCGACCGTTGCAGTTCAACGTTCCAATCCAGCTGTTCCAGTCAACACCAGTCGACTGCCTCTGGGCCAGTCGACTGGGACACACCTAAACCTAGGGTTTCACACCCGAGTACAAGTCTCTCTCGCACTCAAATCCTCCCGGCTTAGCCCCTGAGTACAAGCACTCATACTCAGCCTCTCTCAACCTAGTTGACTCTTCATCAGCAGTCTTAACTGTTGCCTTCACGCCCTCTTCATCTTCGGCCCTCGTCTCTCGGATGCGCACGCAAGCCTCCAGCTTGCCTCTATGCCATCCTTCACGTACGCCTCGAAGTCCGCGTACCTCGGCTCATCATCTCTGCTATCAATGGTCCCTCGGATGCGCACGTAAGCCTCCAGCTTACCTCCATGCCACCCTTCACCTGAAGACGTCAACCAAGTCCATGTGTACTTGTACACCTGCACACTCATGTACACATATGAGAACAACACAAATCCTAACTTTAAGCATATTGCCCACACATCAAAATACCATGATCCTCCAGATCATCACAGGGCCGATTGCCCCAACAATCTTCCTCTTTTTGATGTGTGGCAATATGTTAAGTTAGGTAAACATATAGCAATAATAATAGCAAAAGCAATTGAAATTCAAGCATAACACACAAGAGGCTACCTCCCCCTTAACCTATGCTTTCTCCCAAATTTCAATTCTTATTGCTACTCCCAAGTTAAGTTCTCCAACTCAACTCTCAAGTCACAACCAAACCTAAGTTAAGTTTCAACCCAAACCTAACTTAATACTCAAGTTCTCCCCCTTTGACACCATCAAAAGATTGCCCCAAGCAACCCCACCCTAGGTGCCAAATAGAACTTAACCAGATTTCTGAAAAACCCCTCAGAAATCACAAAAAGACATTCTGCCCACACTACCAGTCGACTGCCCCTAGGGCAGTCGACTGATACGCCAGATTTTAGAATTTCAGCCGAAATTCAGAAACTAATAAAAAATTCCAGAAAATCTGGAAAAATGTGAAACTTTGCAAGCACAGTTGTTAAGGTATTCCCTACCCTAGAAAAATTTGGTTCATGAAAAACATCAACCGTGCTTGACGTTTGGTACAAACTCAAAAATTTCCAAATAGCATCAACTTTGTATCAATCTAGAGTTCTAGTCATGGTATCCTATACTTTGCACTGTCTATCAACTCCCATTGACATTTAAAATGATTTCCAACTCCCCCTTTTTCATATAGACAAGAGCCCCTTTTCTTTTTCTTTTAAGTCTAGATGACCATCCCTTTTCCACATATCACCCTTATTGATTTCCAATCAAACCATATTAGATAGCAATCATTATAAGATTTCAATCATATCATGAATGCATATGATCATAAAAGAATCATCCATTAACACTTAGAGATATTCAAGCTATATTTAAAGCATCATTGAGCATGATAAAAAAAAACAAATAGAAACTTATGAAATAAGTCTCATGCTATAAATTTATACAATGAAGAAATCCATAGAGCCTAAAGTAGTACCTAGGGCCAAGGCCCTGAAATCATCCACATACATATAACCATCAGAATACGAAGTGTTTGAGAGGTATAATGAAACATCAAGACAAACACTCTCAACACCAAAACCTAACAACTACATCATCTGATCAGAAGTACATGTGGTCATCACCGTCTGGAGGAGGAGGAGGAGGAGCAGGAGGACCCTGGTATGCTAAATCCCATCGCTGCAGCATCTCATACATGGTCTCCTGCCTGGTCATGAAGCCCTGGCAAAACTCTGTGAGGCCCTGCACCTCCCTCTGAGTCGCTGCCTGGCCCTGCTGGAGGCTCCGAACATCCCCTGGATGATATGAACATCCTCACGGTACTGAGTAAACTCCGCGCGGGTGACCAGCTCGGTAGGCTCCTCATCTGCAGCAGCGGCCTCTGGTCGCTCCCTCCAAACAAATGCTCCCTGTCTACTCTCAATCCCTGCCAAGGATAATTGGCGTGTGCCAATCTGATCGTAATCCTTGGACAGGTGTCTAACCTGACCACTAGTGACACGAATGCCAAACCGCAGCTGGAAGAACTCAGTCAACACATGACAAAAAGACATGTATATCTTCCCATTCACACTCTGGGAAAGATGACAAATGGAGGCAAAAACATGCAACGACACATCTATGTCCAGCCGCCTCTCAAGAGCATACATCATCACTAAGTGAGGCAGTCGAATCCTTGCTCTCCCCTTAGTGACAATGGGCAGGATGCACTCTACAACAATCATATACAGAACATGGCTAGCTGGACTCATGGGCTTTGCATCAAAAGTGCGCTCAGATTCATGTCTATGCCTCCTGAAGTAGTGTACATGAATCTGATCAATAGTTACACCTGGGAATTCAAGCGGTTCAACAATGTTTGGAAAGTAGATGTTTGGATTGTTCGAGGCCCGACACTCTAAGAAACTGGCTAAGACCATGGGTGTGAAAGGAATGGTGACACCCGCTACCCTTGACTCATAAACTCTATTTTCTAAGTCAAGACAAGTCAGATTTGCATAGAATTCCTTGCACAGATCAATATTAACGTCATGTTGACAATATACGAGTTGTTCTATGCCAAATGAGTAACCATTTCAATAATATGAGGTGCCTTATCTTTAAAATATGCTTTATTGAGATACCGACAGGGTAGTTGGACAAATTCATTTTCTTCGAATCTCTTTTTGCACTCCAAACTTCTAAACCTAGACTCTTCTGGACCTTGGGGGCCTGGTCGGGATGAACCTTCACCCCTAGACCTCTTAGACACAACCTTAATTTACCAAACACATGCATGCATATCAAGATACCCCCCACAAGAGAGAACACCAAAGAAAACATACACAAAGATCATATTAGTGTCAATGCAGGGTTTAAATGAAGGAATAAACCTCAAATCATCATACCTTTTGGCTAATCTCTTCATGGTTTCGGTTTCGAGAAGATGGCTTGAGAAGAAGGGTTTTCCACCAACCCTAGAGATAGATCGGAGTGAGAGGAGGCCTTAGGGACTGATTTTAGGGCTTAGGAGGAGCTTAGGACGCAAGAGGAGTTGAGAGAAGGAGAAAATCACCGGGATTGAGCAGCCAAAACCCTAGGTTTTGCTTTCCCGGCGCGCCCTTTCCTTTTATAAAACCCGCGCACCAGTCGACTGCCCCTTGGCCAGTTGACTGGTCCAGAGTGTAATTACATTCTGTGGGTTTTCGCAGTCGACTGCCTTCCTGGCAGTCGACTGGGCCACAATGTAATTGTATTCTGTGGATTTTGCCAGTCGACTGACATTCAGCCAGTCGACTGGTGTCTGATGTTTCAGATTTTTCAGTCCGAACTTCAGAAATGCCTAACTAATTCCACAAATTCCCAAAAATTCTGAAACCTTGTGGAGAGATTTGTGGATCCTATATTTACTTGGGAAAAATATACTTTTAGTCAACGTCATCCCAAATCCCAAGTTTGGTACAAACTCCGAGTTTCTCCAAAAAGTATCATAAAATTCTTCCCAAAAGATCTAATTTGTACCTTACCTTGATGCTTCTTCCCATACTCAGGATTATGGATGAGATCTAATTCTTCCCCTAGGGCAGTCGACTGGTTGTGTGGGCAGAATGTCTTTTTGTGATTTCTGAGGGGTTTTTCAGAAATCTGGTTAAGTTCTATTTGACACCTAGGGTGGGGTTGCTTGGGGCAATCTTTTGATGGTGTCAAAGGGGGAGAACTGGAGTATTAAGTTAGGTTTGGGTTGAAACTTAACTTAGGTTTGGTTGTGACTTGAGAGTTGAGTTGGAGAACTTAACTTGGGAGTAGCAATAAGAATTGAAATTTGGGAGAAAGCATAGGTTAAGGGGGAGGTAGCCTCTTGTGTGTTATGCTTGAATTTCAATTGCTTTTGCTATTATTATTGCTATATGTTTACCTAACTTAACATATTGCCACACATCAAAAAGAGGAAGATTGTTGGGGCAATCGGCCCTGTGATGATCTGGAGGATCATGGTATTTTGATGTGTGGGCAATATGCTTAAAGTTAGGATTTGTGTTGTTCTCATATGTGTACATGAGTGTGCAGGTGTACAGGTACACATGGACTTGGTTGACGTCTTCAGGTGAAGGGTGGCATGGAGGTAAGCTGGAGGCTTACGTGCGCATCCGAGGGACCATTGATAGCAGAGATGATGAGCCGAGGTACGCGGACTTCGAGGCGTACGTGAAGGATGGCATAGAGGCAAGCTGGAGGCTTGCGTGCGCATCCGAGAGACGAGGGCCGAAGATGAAGAGGGCGTGAAGGCAACAGTTAAGACTGCTGATGAAGAGTCAACTAGGTTGAGAGAGGCTGAGTATGAGTGCTTGTACTCAGGGGCTAAGCCGGGAGGATTTGAGTGCGAGAGAGACTTGTACTCGGGTGTGAAACCCTAGGTTTAGGTGTGTCCCAGTCGACTGGCCCAGAGGCAGTCGACTGGTGTTGACTGGAACAGCTGGATTGGAACGTTGAACTGCAACGGTCGAATCTGAGTGGGACCAGTCGACTACCATTTGGGCAGTCGACTGGTAGCGGCTGTTTCAGATTCGAGCCCTATTTAAAGGGGCTCGTTTTCTCCTATCCTTCTTGACGAATCTTGTCTTGGTTAAAGGCAAGATAGTAGTCTTTGTACTCAGAGCTTTGGTTGGTGTTGTGGCGAGGTTTCTCCATTCACAAGGAGCGACGAGGGTTATCCGGGGAGTGATCCACCGACGGATTCTTGGATTAGTCACCCGGCCGGGGTGGATACCAAGTACATCTTCCGTGTTAGCATTGGTTAGTATTTGTTTATTGTGTTTATTGTATATTCCAGCTTTAAAAAACCCGGTTTGTTAGAAAATCCTAACTTGGAGGGTTAGGTGGTGAAAATCCTAGCTTGGAGGGCTAGGTGGTGAAAATCTTAGCTTGGAGGGCTAGGTGTTGGAAAATCCTAACTTGGAGGGTTAGGTGGGAAATTCCTAGCTTGGAGGGCTAGGTGTAAAATTCCTAACTTGGAGGGTTAGGTGTGGGATGCCTTGGGATAGGATCCGGTTATGCATTGCACATGCATTCATGTAGCATGGTTTTTGCTATTTACTACTATCTTGCTTTCCCTAACTTAAACGGATTGCCAAACATCAAAAAGGGGGAGATTGTTAGAGCAATCGACCCTAAGATGGTCCGGAGTGACCATAGGTTTTGATGTTTGGGCAAAGGGTTTAAGTTAGGTTTTCCCTTGTGTTCTTATATGTGTATGTTGAGTGTGCAGGTTGTACAGGTTACACATATAGACTTGACTGGACGGCCTCGGTACGGTGAAGGATGGCATGGAGGCAAGCTGGAGGCTTGCGTGCGCATCCGAGGGACCTTGGTGAGCAGGGACGATGAGCTGATCGGCGCGGACTTCGAGACATGCGTGAAGGATGACATGGAGGCAAGTTGGAGGCTTGCGTGCATCCGAGGGACGGGAGCCGAAGATGAAGAGGGCGCGAAGGCAACAGTCGAGGCTGCGGAGGAGGAGTCAGTCGAGTCGTGAGGGTACGAGTGCTGTGTGATTGTACTCGGGAAAGTCCTAGGGTCAAGTGCTGAGAGAAGTGTACTCGGGAAGGGAAACCCTAGGTGTGTGAGTAGGGCAGTCGACTGCCACTGTGGCAGTCGACTGGTAGGTGGCTGGTGAGCTGGCTGAGAATTCGAACGTTGGGGTGCAACGGTCGAATTTGGCTGGCACCAGTCGACTGCCCCCAGGGCAGTCGATTGGTAGCGAGAAATCAGCCCTGAGTCCTATTTAAAGAGGGCTTCGTGGTGGCTGAGTTTCTTGACGAATCTTGTCTTGGTTAAAGGCAAGATAGTAGTCTTTGTACTCAAAGCTTTGCTTGGTGTTATGGCGAGGTTTCTCCACCCACAAGGAGCGACGAGGGTTAGCCGGAGGTTATCCGGGGAGTGATCCACCGACGGATTCTTAGATTAGTCACCCGGCCGGGATGGATACCAAGTACATCTTCCGTGTTAACATTGGTTAGTATTTGTTTATTGTTTTTATTGTATATTCCGTTGTGCAACTAACCGTGTAGCAAAAGGCCCTAGGATGGTCCGGAGTGACCATGGATTTTGATGTTTGGGCAAAGGGTTTAAGTTAGGTTTACCCTGTGTATTTGATATGTGTATGTTGAGTGTGCAGGATTGTACAGATACACATATGGACTTGACTGGACGGCCTCAGTACGGTGAAGGAGGGCATGGAGGCCAGCTGGAGGCTGGCGTGCGCATCCGAGGGACCATGGAGTGCAGAGACGATGAGCTGATGGGCGCGGACTTCGAGGCGTACGTGAAGGGTGGCATAGAGGCAAGCTGGAGGCTTGCGTGCGCATCCGAGAGATGAGTGCCGAAGATGAAGAGGGCGCGAAGGCAACAGTCGAGGCTGCGGATGAGGAGTCACTCGAGTCGTGAGGATACGAGTGCTGTGTGATTGTACTCGGGAAATCCTAGGGTTTGAGTGCGGAGCGAAATGTGCTCAGGAAGGGTAACCTTAGGTGGGTGAGTAGACCAGTCGACTGGCCTGGTGGCAGTCGACTGATGGAACTCACAGAAAAGTCTCAGCCTTAGGACCAGTCGACTGCCCTGGGGGCAGTCGACTGGTAGCGGCTGGTGAGTTGGCTAAAATTCGAACGTTGGGGGTTGCAACGGTCGGATTTAGCTGGCACCAGTCGACTGCCCTGGGGGCAGTCGACTGGTAGCGAAAAATCAGCCCCGAGTCCTATTTAAAGAGGACTTCGTGGTGGCTGAGTTTCTTGACGAATCTTGTCTTGGTTAAAGGCAAGATAGTAGTCTTTGTACTCAAAGCTTTGCTTGGTGTTGTGGCGAGGTTTCTCCACCCACAAGGAGCGACGAGGGTTAGCCGGAGGTTATCCGAGGAGTGATCCACCGACGGATTCTTGGATTAGTCACCCGGCCGGGGTGGATACCAAGTACATCTTCCGTGTTAGCATTGGTTAGTATTTGTTTATTGTGTTTATTGTATATTCCGCTGTGCAACTAACCGTGTAGGAAGGAAGGGGTTCGAAAATCGCTATTCACCCCCCTCTAGCGGACATCTACGATCCTACATCTGTCACGATTAAAAAACGAAGAAAAAAAGCCTATAAGAGAAAGGAAGAGTCGCGGTGGTGATCAGCAGTAGCATGAGGAGGCACGGTGGCAGCGAGGCGAAGCTCTCGGCGGCAACGACAGGTACGTTGGAAAAAATCTGCGTAGGCGGCACCGGAGGCGTTGCAGGACTCCCCAGCATCGCCGGAGGCGTCGGTGGACGATTCCGGCGAGCCGGAGGCGTCGCTGGACAATTCCGGCGAACCGGAGGTGTCGTTGGAATGTGCTGGAGTCGTTGGATGCCATCGCCACTCACGACTTCTCCGTCTTCGGCGAGGCGGCACGCTAGGGCTCGGGCGAAACACGCTTTATTAAATCCCAGATTTCCCACTTAAAATCCCAAATTTCCCCCTAAAATAATAAAATTATTTATTTAAATATAACATTTCCTTCCTTAAATATTATCCTAATAAAATATATAAAATTTAAATTTAAAATTAAAAAATTAATTAAAATTTTGTTAATTAATTTTTGAATTAAATAATTTTCTGTTTTGAATATTATTTAAAAATTCTAAAAAAAATTTAAAAAATCTTAAAAATTTCAAATAATTCCATTTTATATTCTGATAATTATTTATTATGTTACTGTTTTATTATTTAATTAATATTCTAATATTTTTATCATTTTAAATATATATTATTTAAATAATTAATAATTTATATAATATTATCTATAAAGTAGTATTTTGTATTAATTTATATACTTATTAGTTATTATAGATAATATTTTGTTATCTTAAAATCAATTTAAAATTTAAATCCACAAATATTAATTATTAAGATATTAAACTTTTTTATTTTTAAATTCTTGTTTCCAAAATATATGAAACATATTTTTATTGTAAAATATCTCTACCTAATATTCTTAGGAAATATCATCCATCGTTCTTTATTTTAAAATGTCTCTTCCACATATGTCTAAAAAACATAGTAAAAATTCTATTCTTTATTTAAAATTTTTTGATAAATATATACTGTCATGTTCATGATTCCTAATAGAAAACTTATATTCTTGTGCACTTTTGATAATTTTAAATTGAAAAAGTTGAATTAATATTCTTACGAGATTGTTTCAAGTTTACTTTATAAAAATGTGTTATAGAAGATTACTTTTATGAAGTTGTTTTTTATATATTTAATTTGTTTGTTTGTAATGATAAAAATATTTTTGATATTATAAAATGATGATCGTTACTTAGGCTAGAAATGTGAATTATTCTTAAGTTTTTATAATGCATAGATAATGACATCAAAATAACAATCTGATCTAACTTGGAGACACGCACGTCGATTAGAGAATCGATTCCATTGACATTGTTTGCATTGCGATATGATTGGACAAGGTGGTGGGGTCACACGCCTAAAATAACATTTTGCTGGTGGATATTCAAATGTTTCGAATTGTCCAAAAGTTTCTCAAGAAGTTCGTAATGCAATGAAAGAAGAACTTGAAGGCCAAAAAGCATTAAAGTATAAACAACAACGACAACGTGATCTTGATGATAGTCGAAGCTCGAAAGAGCCAATTTATGATGAATTTGAAGGTCGTGGTGAAGTTCCAAATGACAAAGATATTTTAGCAGCTCTCAGTCCTCTCAGACTCAATACTATGAACAAAATAACGACATAGAAGTGACTCAGCTGGTGCCAGTGTAAGTGACTCAACTACTACAACAACATTAGGAAGGAGTGCAAGTGTTCGTATTACTTCGACACAAAGTGGTATTGGTCATTTTTTCCTTCTATGGGATGAAGACAGACTAGGAAACAGACTAGGATTGATGATGCATATACAAAAGAGAAGAAGAAATCAATCGGTAAAAGTATTGCAAAATTTTTTCATTTTAATCATATTTCTCTTAATGCAGCAAACAACACATACTACCATAACATGGTGTCCAATATTCAAAAATCTGGTCTTGGTATTCAACCTCCGACTGCATATACAATTGTTGGTCCATATTTAGATGAACAAGTGAAAGAGATCAAATCTTAGATCCTATCATGCAAGAAGCAATGGAGCTTATAATGAGTTACGTTGATGTGTGATGGTTGGACAGGACCTACACGAATGAGCATTATCATCTTTCTACTATACTGCAATAGAAAGGTGATATTTCATAAATCTATTGATGCAACTACAGATTTTTATGTTGCACCCTACATATATCATTTGATGGATAGTGTAGTTCAAGAGATAGGTGTAGATCATATAGTGCAGGTAATTACAGATAATGGTGCTAACTTTAAGAGAGCTGGAGGGTTATTGGAGCAAAAATATCAAACATTATTTTGGACACCATGTGCAGCACATTGTATTGATTTGATGATGGGAGATCTTGGTAAACTTGATTTAGTGAAGAAGGTAGTGAAAAAAGGTCAATTTTTAACAAAATTCCTTTATAATCATCATTGGGTTCATGGATTAATGAGGAAATTTATTAATGGAGAGATTCTGCGACCAGGAGCGACTAGGTTTGCGACTCACTTTTTCCTGTTAAAATTGTTGAATAAAAAAACGTCGGATTGACAGCCATGTTCTCATTTGAGGATTGGGAAGTCTCTCGATATTCTAACATGGCCGAAGGTAAGGAGGTGAAAAAAATTATTATATCTGTTAGATTTTGGGACTATATTGCAAATATTCTTCTAGCAATAGAACCTTTGTACGTTGTTCTACGTAAAGTCAATATGGACAAGAAGCCACAAATGAGCAATGTTTATCGCCTAATTCATGAAGCAAAAGAGGAAATTAAAAGACGTCTTCAATCACCAACCAAGTATCAACATTAGATTGATATAATCACTACAAGATGGGACAATCAAATGGGAAAATATATTCATTTGGCAGGTACGTATTTTTTAATAAAGAATTTTTAATATTATTAATAATAATTATATTTATATATCTTTAATTATTGTTGGTTTTTTTCTCAATCCGGCATATCAATACTGTTATAATCGTGACACAAATGATGATTTATTACTGGCCCTCAGACATGTAATATTAAGACTACAAACAAATAGAGAATCAATTGTTGAGACTATTAATTTAAGTCGATCATTTCGAGAGGCATATGGTTCTTTTAGTGATCCTATTGCAGTGTCATGTAGATATAAAATGGATGCAGGTAAATATAGTAAAAATTATTATTAATTATTGTCAGCAAATATAAATATTATTTTAATTTTAGTGTTATTTATCTCACAGCTGAGTGGTGGTTACAATATGAAGGATCAGCTCTAAATTTGAAAAAGATTGTAGTACGAATTCTCTCACAGACAATGTCTTCAAGTGATTATGAAAGAAATTGGTTAGCTTTCTCCCTCATTCATACAAAAGTAAGAAATCATCTTTCTTATCATCGAATGGAGAAGATAGTCTACGTTCATTATAATATACGTCTTCAATTAAGAGCAATAACAGAAGAAAATGAAGAATAAAAGTCTAGTGATGTAGACCCATTTGATATTGGATTTGTCCAAGCTGAGAATGATCCACTGATGGATTGGTGGAGCGCCGTTGAGGCTGAAAATCCATTACTTGACGAAGCAGGAAACCCACCACGACCATCTTAATTTCTTACTCAACAGATTGAAACAATACAAGCTAGAGGAGATATCAGGGAGGAAGAAGATTATGATGAAGCTTGTAATCAAGAATTTCGATTTTCTGAATCTCGATCTAAACATTTTCAAACATCGCAACCCTAAACCCAACCAAAGTTCATAGATAAAGGCAAAGCTCCTATAATTTTTACTAAAAAGATAGAAAAAGGCAAACCTCTTACTTTTACTGGAAGGGGTCAATTAAGAATTAGAGAAAATCCACTTGATGCAATTGATGAGCAAGAACATGATGACAGTGATGAAACAACATCACCTTCTGATACTGTAGTCCAACGAGAAGTTCGAAATGAGGATAGTGATGTCGATAGCAGTGCAAGTACTCATGCAAATGATGATAGTAGTGATGACTCTGGTGGTAAAAATTATGTTCCCCCTACTCTAGCATCAGAGCCATGGACATGTGAGGCAGATTACACACATGCAACTCTATATGATGATCATGGAGCTAGAATTATTCAATATCAACGTCAAAATAAGGATGACAAATAAAAGAAAGCTCACAATTATCGAGATATGCGACAGAATTTAACTGAGATTGATTCTGGTCAAAGTTCATCATACTCAACCTTTTTATTATAACTCTTATGCATCACATGGTGATCCATCATACCAGAGCTCAGGGACATATCTTTATCCTTATCTTGTGCTCGTATCCGTTTCAATTTCAATGGTGCCAGTTCAAGTCCAACTTTCAGTCATGAAACGAGATACGCTAATGGACATGTGGAAAAATCAACATCAATATTGCATGTCATGGGATGTTTATTTAATTTGGGCGTTAGAGAACCATGGAATTGATCCAAGTAAAATGTTGTAAGAACCAATACTTCCATTTGATTCATGCCACTCTTTTTGTTATTAGTAAGGTAACATATTGTAATGTATCAATTTTAATTCGAGTTATTGATAGATCAATTTTTTTAAAAGAAAGTTATATTTAATTATTTTTTTAAACAATATTAAGTTGTTCATAACTTATATAAAATCGATATACAACTTGTTTTTAAATTATACACAATAAACATATTTATTTAATAATTACTATATATAAATACAAAAATACCGAAACCATATCGGCACGACATGATACTGAAACCGTATTGTTCCGGTCTGAGACCGAAACTTCGGCACGGGTCGAAATTTTAAACCGTGATTGATACAACTTGACCTGCTATTTATTTATACATTTTTCATTCATGATAATTCTCTTCAACGGCAACGATTTGTGATGATTTGGCATGATGTAACTGTAAAGAAACAATAGACAACTAGGACAGGGTCATTATAGTTTTCAAAGCTAATAACAACCTCAGTCGTGATGCAAAGTAAACATTTCTAAGCTTTTTTTGCATATAATGCTCTTGAAAAGATAAAAAAAGGTCCTTTAAATTTTGTTTGAAGAGACTAAAATTGAACCTATAGATCTACCAATTTCAATTGTGATTTGGTGAAGATTATTTCCCTTTGCTTTCTCATTTAATTTGGAATGGGTATTCAGTGTCCTTGAAGCCAGAGCTCTTTGAAGGATTGCGTTTTGATTTTATGAAAATGCTAAACCAGAGATTTGCTCTCAGTCACAGGTATGTTTTGGTGGCTTCAATTGTTAGCCTTGACTATGCATTTACTTGACAAGATTTGTGTAGTGTTATCATGGGATCCATGGAGGTTCCTTCACAGGCATCTGATGTTATTAAAGTTCCTTCCGCACACTATGAATTTGGTGCAAATTTTCTGGATCCAAAGGTTCATATTCTTTTACTATTTTAAATTGAAAATATGCATTTTATACATAGATGTATCCTGATCGATTCTTTGGTGGCACAATATAGTTGATGCTTATTGGAAGGGTATTGACTGATGGAAGGATGAATGCACGCGTCAGATGTGATCTAACTGATAATCTCGCTTTGAAGATACATGCTCAGGTCTGGATGTTAAATGTTTAGTGCCCTGTATTGTTATGTGATTATCATTAAATATCTATTTATGCTATATTGACAGCTGACTAATGAACCACATTTTTCCCAAGGAATGTTTCAATTTGATTATAAGGTAAGTTTCTTCTAAAAGTTTAATGAATATAGCAGTTTATTTGTTTCATGGTATTGTAAATTCACTTCAAATATTGCCTTGGCTATATTTCTGTTCAAAATTGCACCAGATGAATGTGACTCAGATAGTTCTTTCTTTACACGGAGAGAAGGAATTATGTGAGGAAGGAACTCATTTAAGTGAATTTAAAAGAAGAGAGAGAGTCAATTTTAATTTCCTCTTACAGTGTTTACTTCGGAAATAACCTTTTGCAAAGCAAGGTAAGATTACGTACAATAGATCCTTTTTTAGGACCCCGCGTTGGTGGGAGCTTCGTGCATTGGACTTCTTTTGCTTGGTGGGTAATTAAACTTCACCATTCCTATATCAGGTAAAAAGGAAAAAAATTATGGTTTTCAATTATTTTCACTTTATTTCCTTCCAATTGGGTAGATATGAGAAGTGTTGGTTTTGGAAAAATTAGATTGAATTAATTCCTTCTCTACTTCCTCTCTCTCAGATACATTTAATCCATGCAAACAGTGGAATAATTATATTTCTGTTTATCTCAGTAACTTATTTCCATCCTACTTCCACCAAGGGGTGACTAGTGAATACCCAACAAGGAGGGTATTGATAGGTTGCTAAACATGAAACCTTCTGCCCCACTGACAACTACTTGAAAGCTTGCCACTGATAAAAAAAATTCTTTTGTCGAAAATCTTGTTTGTCTTTCTAGTAAGAGGCTATTTTAAAGGCTGTACTAATATGGGCTGGTAATCTCTTCTGGAGTAAAGACCAAATTGTTATTAATAGGCACTGGATAGTTGGTTTTTGTACGAATGGTAAATTCTAGTTGTGGTATTCGTTTCCACGTGCTCAAGTGGTTTATGTTTTTAAGTTTAATACCTAAAGTACTAGAACAAATTTGTTTAGATGTAGATAAATATTTTGCATCTGATTAGAACTGGAGATGGTGACATAATGGGATTGGTGAAGTGAACTTAAGGCCTAAATTAAATAAGGATGCTAACTTTGGGCACTCAAAGATGAGTTTTGGTCATGAAAAAGTTTGGGGTTGGGGTGGGATTGGTGGTTGTCTTATTTCCAAAGAGCGAAAAATATCTGGTCACACAAATCCACAAATCATCATGGTTGATGTGGAAAACATTCAGGAGTAATACACAAACAACAGTTTAAGAAAGGGTTGAAGATAGAAGAATGATTGCAAGAGCAGAGTTCCATTTTTTTTGGTGAAAATTCAGGCAGATTTTACTTATTGCTGCTTGTTCTGCACTAGTGTCTGAGATGGTTCATCTCTTCCCATCTAAGAGAAAACTGAAAATTGTTTTTTAACTCTCATTTATGAAAGTTTGAGAATTGTTGCAACTTGGAGTTATGGCGCTTACTCCAATGCATTGTATTTCACTTAGGGCATATGGTTGTGATCTACCTGAGTGATGCTCTAGAAACTTCTTTCTGCACTTCTTTAGGCACATTTTTAACTCCATACTTTTGATGTTAGGTTGCAGTTTTCACATAGCAGTTGACAAAATTGTTGATAGCATTTTATCCAATTTGTTTTTAAATCTGTTCTTCTTAGAGTTATGGGGTTGTTTCACAGGGAACGGATTACAGGTCTCTGTTCCAAATAGGAAACAATGCCTTCTATGGTGCCAATTATATTCAGGTGAGATTAGGTAAGGTTTTGACATGCTATATTTTTTTACAAATTTGTATTCCTTTGTTTGATTAAATAATTTTCTTATAACAGCACTATTAGTAGGGGTTTAGGCTTATCTCTTCTGCGCTGGTGTGGGGATACCTCGTGATCAAAGACCAAACCAATAATTTTCTTGTTGATATAATTATTCATGCTTAGTAAAAGAGAAAAGTAATAGGTGAATTTCCAAATATTTTGAGAAAATTTGTTTAATCTCCCTAGGGATTCGTTCTCTGATTAGAATTGTTAAATAGCAGATAAAATCAATCAAAAACCTGGGCAGTTCCCTTCTACCTGTGTCTATACTTCCCAACTTACTTTGAGAGATCCTAAACTCTCATAGCAACTTTAGTTTTAGTGATCTCTTGAAGATTGATAGCAAATCTTCCTACAGTCTACTAATTATTGAATGTACTGATCTTCTTTCATTGCACTAACTCTTTCAAAAATGACCATTTTTTTTATATTTTAATGGAAGACTAAATGAAGGTAGTTTGCATGATATTTAATTATTGTAATTATTATTTTGGAGCCTCTACGCTTGATCTGATCCACTGCATTATGTCTTTTTTTTTTTTTTGAAAGTCGATGCTTTTCCTCTATATCAAATTCCTTCCTCGTCAAAGGGCTTTCTGTTGGGAACTTGCCCAGAGTACACTGAAAGCAGCCTCAATTTCAATATAATAGGCCTTGCTTGGGGCAATCTTGAGATACCAAAATCCCTTTTGGAGATGGTTACAATGACCCTAACATTAACACTCAGAATCAAGGAGATATCTAGTTTATTTAAAGTAGTATTCAATTTGCCAACCAATCTATGATAGTGATGTGGCATAAGAAAAACCAGTTCCTCGGCCAACAATCTCAGGAACTTAGCACTATAGCTGGATAAATCCATGTACTTCAACTGGAATTTGATGTGATCTCTTTCCTCGATCTATGATCTCACATGAAAGAAGAAATAATCTCCATAATAGAAATTACATAACTGATTGAATGAAACAGTGGGATAAGGCCCCTTTTATAGGTTTGATAACAGTCAAATCTCATGAAACTAGTTATGAATATTTGCTAAAATTAGTAAAAAAAATATTTCTTTAAAATTAGATGAGGAATCAATCTATTTTACTGAATTGATTTTAGTTTTTTTTTAAATGTACCATTTATTTATTTTTTGATGCACCATTCTTCTATATTTATAACTTTACTCTTGATGAGTTGCTTGAGCCTTTCTATTATCAAGGGATGTTATCATCTTTTCCGTTTTGGAAAAACCAAGCATTAGCTTCATCTTCATCCTCTTCATTATCGTCCTTTTGAATGAACAGTGAACTGCTGCAAGTTACTACAAGGAGGAAACTTCTCCGTCTTATTTTTATCCACAAGTCTTGAAATGTTAGTGCTGAAGATGAGAGTGCTAAAATTGTGACTAAATGATCACAAATTGTGAATAAGTTAATAGACAAAGATGGAGGCTCTAATGTCATTCAGGAATGTAGCAAATTTTGGTGTCAAAAGTCATACTGATGTATAAATGAGTTTGCAAATTAAATGCATAAACATTAGAGTCACTTTTTTCTTCTCATAGTATGAGATAGTGGAGTGGACATGAAGGCTTTTAGGATTATCTATGTCATTGCTGAAACTTAGGTATGCAAGAACACAATCTCCTATTCATAACCTTATAGTGTTACATCAATCCAGATTGGTCATCTATTTATTTAATTTAGTTTGCTTTTTGGATCTCTTATGATACTATGAAGTATTTGACAATTGTGAGTTTAGGTCATGGTTGGTGATATACTAAATGTTTATTGACGTGCGCATCATTAGATCTTTTTCAGTTAATTTTGGGGCTGGCTTAAAGCCTCTTTAATCATAGGAGAAGGGTCCCTGTATGGGTGGGTCAGTAGTCTTTTTCTGTTATATGGTGAGTAAAGTTTAAAAAGGTGAGGCTAGGTGGGAGGCGGTTTCCTACTGCATAATATCTAGATGGACACCTTCACGAGAGCTTAGACGTTCAATATTAAAATAGTATTTGAGACACAAAAGACAGACAGCGAACAGCATTAATATCTGAGATGCAAATGTATAACAGAAACTGGCTAGGATTCAAAGAGGCTCGAGGTTGCAAATATAGCTAAGAGGAGAGTTTTTCTGGAGAAGAGTGTTATGGGATAATATTTCTAATGGAGGCATAGATGTACAAGACAATTGTTCTATTTCCATCAATTTTGATTCAAGCAGTGTTTATCGCTAATTGAAATCCTCCTGCTAGTCTTGATGGAAACCGTCAACATTCTTGTAATTTGATAGAACTGCTGCTGTTGTGTCTCCAGGTAGAATTTTAAATTTTGCACCGTTCAATTTAATTTGTTAAATAGAACTTCCAATAGTTGTTGACATGGGATTTCAAGATTCTGTGGACCAAAAATGTAATGAGATGAGCTTTTTGATTCATTGTCATTGTTGTACTACGCATTATGCTCTATGACTTTCTATCTAACCTTTTCTTTCTGTTCATTGCAGAGTGTCTCGCCTCATCTGTCCCTTGGGGGTGAAATCTTTTGGATTGGTCACCAAAGGAAGTCTGGTATTGGTTTTGCTGCTCGATATAACACAGATGAGATGGTATATTTTCCCTCCCTACTGGAGTTCTCTGCTGTTATTGATTATGTTTTAGCTAAATCACTTATTTCTTACCTGATTTGTCATAAAACTATCATGTTTGTCTTGGTAATTTACAGTTTCCATGGTTAGGTTACCTGTTTCCAACTCATTTTTTTAAAATGACTAGGTAGTCAGTCGTGCAGTATACAACTTGGTTATAATCATGCTCCAAGATTTTGCCATACCGTTTCTTGTTTGGCACAACCATTTCATTGGATTTTTATGGGATCTGGAATATGAGCGGATGTCTCTATCTTTATGGTTTCATTCTTAGCATACAATATCTATAAGATTTTTCTTTGTATAATACCATTCTGATGAAATTTAGTGCAATATGAATCATGCCTAGATGATTGGATTACTACACCTGAAACTTCATTCTTAGCTTACAGTAACAAGATGATGTGGGCAGGTTGCGACGGCACAAGTTGCCACCACTGGAATCGTTGGACTAAGTTATGTTCAAAAAATTTCTGAGAAGGTTAGTACGTTTACATTCAAAATAACTTGTCATGAGATTATTGTATCACCAGATTACCAGTATCTCTGTACCTTGCAGGTTAGTCTTGCATCTGATTTCATGTACAATCAGATGTCAAGAGATGTTACTTCAACATTCGGTTATGATTACATCCTTCGTCAGGTACTAATTGTTTAATAAACTAAACTTTGTTTTGTGTAGAACTGGTTGTTGTCGGTAGAACGTAACTTGCTGAATTGCTTCCTGTCATGTTGTGGTGATTGTGTGGTATTCATTTTGTGTTGACTATTCTTCACTAGCAGAGTAAATTTGATATGTGAATTATAATAAAGCAGAAACATAAAGTCTAGTTAAAGATGACCAAATAAAACTTTATCTAACATAATCTTGATGATTTAAGAAATCCTAATATCTGATATAACCTCTTATAATGTGTGCTAAGAGTTGCTAAAATCACAATATTTTGACTGGCATATAGTTAAGAGTAAGATTCTGGTAGCTGAACCCAAGTGGCGGTGGCACAAAAATGGTTGAGTTTGGTATGAGTTTTGAAACCTAGAAGATATTCCCATCCCACTAATTGGTGGGACCTATTGGATTGACTGCCCCTACTTTAGAATAATAATTGTGCTCCACCCCAGAAGACAAAGTTCTTTAATTTTCGGAGCTGAATTCTGTCCCTCATGTCTGTCAGCATGAACATTTAAAATTGGGTTGTTGACCACAGATACAATGTTCTTCCAATAACAGCGAAAATCACCAAAGGTTTTCATGTCAAAATCTGAGCTATATGACAAGAAAAATGTGGTGTTCGAAGTTCAAAATCTCAAACTGTGCTTGGTGCTTAGTTTCTGTCTTTGATCGGAATAATACTAATTTGATATTGTGTTGATATTTCAGTATATGGTACCGGGGATAAATTTAATGTGGAAGGAAATGAAGTAGATAATTATATAATTAAGTTCAAACTCTGTGTTCCGTCTGGAATAAAATAATTTTGACATGCTCTTGCATGAACATAAGTTTAGAAAATAACACATTATTTTGACTTGGGTTGTAACATGCTAAAGGGTGCTGAGTAATATTAAGTTTAAATAATTTATCGTTCACCTGATACGATAGGAGATTTGAAACCGTAGATGTTTTTATTACTCTTTTCGTTCTAAATTTTGGTTCTAGCAAAACTTCCCTATCATTTTATTCCCACTTCATATGATGAATGACATGCCATAATAATATTGATCTCAATTATTCTTGTGAACTTGTAACATTATTATCTGAGCTCTTCCATTCATTTTCTGCAGTGCCGTTTACGGGGGAAAATTGATACCAATGGCGTCGTGAGTGCCCTGTTAGAGGAGCGGCTTAACATGGGGGTTACTTTGCTTCTTTCTGCCGAGGTGCGTCACTTGTCCTTTACCCTTGTACTTCCCGTACTACACAGAACAACTGCATTTCCATTTCTCCATCTTTCCAAACATGTTTATCAACTTGTACCGACCCGATTGATTGTTGCAGATTGATCACATGAAGAAAGATAACAAATTTGGATTTGGTTTGACTGTCGGAGAGTGAGCCGCTCGCAGAACATGTAACCTGGTGCTTCTTCCACCCGGCTGTTGGATTTAGTTGCTGGTTTTAGGGGTTTTCCATGCAGGCTCTATATATGTCGGAACTAATCCATGGCATGGAACAACTAAGCCTGATAGGAACAAGTGGTCGTCGTCTATTTTCCATTTTTATCTTCTTTTTCATCAGTCGATTAACAGCAGATCGCGGAGGGATTCAGTTGCCATTACATAATGGGGCATTAGAAGGCCATGATGTTTTTGCTCATCATTGGTGGAATCAGCCATTGGTGTTCTGATCTCGACCAAAGTGTGTATCTGGTTGTGCTTACTTCAGTAGTGCTGATGCAACAAAATTCTTTCAAGGAAATTTTTAAAGATTTATCCTTTTATTTCATGAAATTATGTTTATGAGCGTCACCTTTCCCTTAAATAATGACATGAAAGCATTACTGGAATAATGATGCAGTAACATAGCGGTTTTTTAAATTTTCAGATATTTAGGAGTTGAGTTTTATTTTTGTTTTAGGGAATTAATGAATGATTTTTTTTATAGGTGATTGATTTAAGGATGTTGGATTGTTTGTTGTAAGTATTTTCGATTTAAAGTAAAATTTACTTGGATGGTCGGTTAAAGATCTTGATGAATTTAACCATCTAGCTTCGAGACTTATTTAAGATCTGGAGAATGTATTTTCATGATCTTTATTTTGTTTTTATCGGATTGATTGATGATTAATATGTGAGTATTGTTATTTTAATATCTGGAGGTTAAAATTTAATAAAGTTAATATTTTTTTTCAAGTGTTGTTATAATATTGAGTTAGTAATTTTCATAATTTATCTCTTTCTTCACGAGTTCAAGACGGGTTGGCGGGGTGTCCTCAACAAATCTCCTTTGCCACCTCCATGATCTTTACTTCCCCCAGCTTCTAAGTTCATGGACATTTAATGCCAAATATAATTACAAAACACACTTAAAAATTGTAAAGTTATCCAGGGGCATTTACAAAGCACCAATTAAAATATGTCAATTGTTACCAAGTGTGGGATTATACTAACACTAATTCCTTTAAGATTTTGCTATATCAGTATAAATTAAACGTTTTTACTAATATTTATAAGTGCACAAAATTGTTTACACCTTGTTTACAAGGCTTGCTCATCGAACAATAGACACAAAGAACATCATCATCCCCTACACTCTTCGGATGATAATACAGGAGCGACGGTACAATTGTTTGATCTCTTAAGTAGTTAATTAAATATTTAAAGTTGAATTTTAATCGAGATGTATTGCATGAATTTTCTTAGTAAGATAATAATTTTAAAAATATTGACCACCTTTCAGTGCTTTCGATTTATCCTGATAATCGATAATATTTTCATAGGACCAAATTTATCATCTTAAGTAATCAATTAGACTATATATATATATATAGTTTCGATCGAGTGCGGACGTTCGCTGCGGACGTCCTGCGTGGCTGATGACTAAGTTGCGGACCGAAGCCAGCATGGCAACGAGCGCTGGCTGCCAGAGAGGATCTAGGACAAAAGTAATAGTGCGAGAAATTTTCGCGACAAAACACTCCTCGCGCCCGCTCGGCCGCCAACCCTCTTTCTTGCAGCGTACCCTTTCCCTCATTCCCGCAGCTCTCTTTCTCGCAGCGAACCCTCGCCCTCGCGTCCCGTAGCCCGTGAGCTCATGCCGACGCCTTCCCATCCCTCGGCACTGCGCTAGGATATTGCGTCACTGTCGAGACCGCGAGCGACGAGCGGAAACCCTAGGCGAAACAAGAGGATCCCTCCCGCCGTCGATTCCCCCCCCCCCCCCCCCCCCCTCCCCCCCCCCCGCGCGGGCCTCGCCATCGCCTCCCGCAGCCCTCGGAGACCTTGAGCTTGTGCCGACGCCTCCCCATCCCTCGGCACTGCGGTCGCAACAAGCGGAGACGGCTTGCTCCATCCCTCTTGCTTTCCTCTCCCTCAGTTGCGTACAAAATTCGATCTTTGTTGGTAAAATTCAAAGATCTCAGTGTAGGGTATCTTTGCTGGTAACATTCAAAGTTGTTTGCATCTTTATGATCATTGGCTGTTGGTATGGTAAAAGCTAAAATTTCTTTTGTTGTTTGTGTAATTTGTTTGTTGCATCTTTATGTTGCATTTTTATGTTGCTGGTAAAAGCTAAAATCTTTATATTGCATCTTTATGTTGTTTCTGCTTCATTTCTTATACAGTCTAATTCTGTAATTTATTTGCTGTAATTTTTGTTTGTTTGTTTGTGTTGTCACAGTCTGATGCTGGTAGTGTAATTTGTTTGTGTAGTGTAATTATTTTTTTATTGTTTGTGTTGTTTTGAGTTCACAGACCGATGTTTTGAGTTTACACTTTCAAATGTGTTATTTTGATTTCCTACCGTGAGACTATAAATTTAGTTAATATAATTATGTTATCTAAGATTAGATTATATACATAGCAAATTGAGCTTTGTTATGTTCTCGTGTTAGATAGTATGCTTCTATTTGTTGTTAGATGGTATATTTGTATTTCTTGATGAGTTATGATTTCTGGTATCTATTTTTATGATTCTTTTGTTCTTTCTTTTAGTCTATTTGTTTTATGAATTGCTATTTTTAGGTTATAAGCAGTGTGTGTTGTTGCTATTTATTTATCTACTTATCTATTATCTAATATTATGTGGGGCACCCAAAAATGGAAGGGAATCTAGTTGACGATCAAGAATACATTCCGCAAGTTATAGATGATCGAAAGTCAAAAATCGGAATGGAATTCTCATCACTAGAGGAGGCATATGCATTCTATAACCAATATGCACGAGAAACCAGATTTAGTTCAAAGATGCACATGAGCAAGAAAAATAAAATAACAAATGAAGTGACATGGAAACAAATGGTATGCTTTAANGGTTTATCTGATATTGAGCCATAACTGCAGGTGTTGACATCTTTTGCAAATGCTTTCCATGCACAGTTAATGAACTTATTAAGGTTGGTTATTTATTTCATCATGCATATTTCTTTGCATATGTTTCTATTATGATTATATCAATGATGTGCTTTTTATTCTAATGTAAATAGGAGAAACCACAGGTAAAAGAATGGTGGACAACACCCATGCACAACTACAAGTTGTATACACCCTTTGGCCCTGATCGTGCAGCAGGTGAAGATGTTTTTGCTGGTGCATTCTTCAACACCGGTCCTGAAGAGGAGACTCCACAAGACCCGTTATTGGAGTGTAATGGTGTCAATTTTATAAAACCATCTGGCGAAGGAAGCCCAATTTTGGATGACCAAATGCCCAACAAGTTCAAGAGGAAAAGATCAGCAATGAATGAGACAAATGATAAAAATCTTCAGGATTCAGAAATCAGACTACTTCGAATAGCAACAGCTCTCGAAAAAGGTAAACTCAAGATCAAGGAAGTTGACAATCCTACAGTTGAAGAGTTCTCAAGAAAGGAAATTTTTGCAGAGCTAGAAAGATTACAAGTTGATTCTTCAAAGATCATAGATGCATACTTGCTACTCAGCAGATAAAGAGAAAACAAAGACATTTTTTGGAGCTCCCGAACCATACCGATTGAGTGTGATTTATAAGATGATGTCCCAACTCTGAAACAAGTTGGTATTTGTGTGACGTGGCTTTTCATGAACGTCTTCTCTGCATGGTTGCTGGTTTTGAGACTCAATTAGTAAATATTCGTTACTCTAGTTCCTAGAGCTTGAGAAAAGTGTAATTGTTTCTCGAGTTGTTTTTAGTTTGTTAATTATTTGTTTATAGTTATGCAACGTTACTGAATTCCAGAAGATTTAGTCAGGCTCTTTATGCAGCTCATGCTGGTTTAACTGTAGCAAATTATCAGCTACAATGCTCCCAAGTTCTATTTAGATTGTGTGACCTTTTCAGACTTGTTATAAAAAAATTGAGTCGCATTTGTCAGTTGCTAGCCCATGATTTTCATTTGATTCAAATTATATAATGATATTATTAGATAATTACATAATCAAAATTATTAAAAATATATATATAATTTAATATTGTTGTTCAATCTTTAGGATATTCATTTTGGAAAGAAAAAAATGAAAAAAAAAATCAAAAAACTTTTTTGATCAACTTCCAAATCACGTAAAATCTCACACTTCTATAATAATCACATTTTGAATTACATCTCTCATTTATTGGCATAGTAAACATATTTTATTATGTGAAATCACTCATTACTAATGAACCAAACAAGATTAAATAACACAATCATAATCAAAATTATCAACAATAACCTACTACAAATGCATTAGAGAAGTTTTCCAAGGACAATCTCGTTGCACAATATAGTTTTTCCTTTCATATCGTTCTATTTTGAGGTGGAATTTTTTGCATCGCAATTACACAGATTATGAGTATGGCTTTTCATAATAGTTCTAGATCCAAAATTCACTTTCAAAATGGAATTAACTATTGTCAAAAAAAAAAGTAGGGGTCTAATATGCGTTTCAATCCTCTCTTGATAAAATTCTAAAAGAGAGAATGGGATCAGAAATAGACTTTAGAACATAACAACGGAATTGTTTCTGGAATTTTTTTTAAGAACACATGGTGGCAACTGAAACAGACTCCCAATTTTTAGGGAACGGCTTAACCCCAAAACCTGCTGAATATACCCTTCTTGTCCTTCTTCATCCTGTTATCAAGAGATGGGAAGTCAATCGAGCTGTAAGCAATGCCCAGGACAATTGGATTGCATGGAACCGCTTGGAATGGAGGTGGAAATTGGGCAATGCGTGCTACGACTTTGGAATTGGGTTCGCCAACTGCTGATTCATAAACATCAAGTGTCTCCAAAAGGAACTTTTGATCCTGCATAAGAAAGCTCCCAATTCGTCAGTTTGAGCAACTGCGTGTTAATTTCAATATAAAAAACTAGGAACAAGAATATTTGGCATTTTATGAATAATTATTTTTATGAGTAAAAAATTATCTAAAGTTAACCATTTCAGAGAAACCAGTAATCTAGATTATGCACAGAACATGTAAACCTTTTTCTCCTGTCCCGCCAATGAGATGGTTGAAACCCTTTTTGAAAGATTTTCTGGTATCTTCTCCTCCTCCATGATCCCAGCTGCATGTTCAATACAAATGTTTGATCTACAGATGTCTAATAGTACCTTCAGATCTTGGACTAAAGCCTGTGATGTTAATGAACAATCGCAGTGAGTAAAAAATATCAAATTTATTTGTCCAGTTAAATATTTGTTTTTCTCGTTAGTAAATTTACACATAAGAGATCTTATTCATTTATATCAGGCTTTCAGTCAATCACGAAAATCACTAGAATTTCATTTTTGAAGCAAGCAGACTAAGCATAGTCGTAGTAACATACTCCATTTTAGTCGCATAAAAAGGCAACCAAGGTTATGAGGCAAATCAATATCCAAATAAAGTGCAATTATCATGAATTCATGATTAAGGACTAAAACAAGTTTTAGTATACTATATAACAGTCTTAATCTGAAGTCTAGTATTAATCATTCAAGATAAACTAATCATTCAAAGGTGAAATCTGCATCTAACCAGTGATGATGTTTGATATAACTGTATAGCCAAAATTCATTGTTGATCCTACATAGTAGTTACTTTTGTAGAATTCTATTTCTAGTTGTTTACATAGTTTTAACAGAAGTACACTTCTAACAGCACAAGTTGTTACCATAAAACCATCATACTGACTATACAAGTTAGAATAAAAACATAATAACATAACATAATTGGGAAAATAAATAGTGCTAAACAGGTAAGAAAAAAACCTGATCAGGATTAGTTGCCATTTGAAGCTTCTCTAGAGCATTATCTGCAAGAGAACGTGCATGGCAAAATAACAAATATGCTTCAGGCCTTTTCCCAACTGAACTATAGGATTTAGCCAAGTAAAAGCACCTGTAGTTTTGAGAAAATAGCTTAAAAGCCAAGCTAACAGGGGGCCCTAAAAATTGTAATGAATGCAAAAATCCAATAGCAAATATTAAATTGGGCATGTAGCACTGAAACAGGTCTTGCTCTTACAGCATGGTAAATTAATCCATTCAGTTTCCCTCCCAAAAGTACAGATATATCTAATAATTCTCAAGAAGCAACTAGTTCACACCTTTCAGCTCTAAACACTGAACTCTTAATCTCACATTCTTCAACAAATGCAACTTTTTCAGAGTTCCTGTTCTTCCCGGAACTGACTAAGTCAGATAAATCAGATGCATTCTGCCATTAGGAAAGGATTAGTTCCACTTGCACATTCAAAAGAGATGGGAAAACACAAACTCAGGTAACAAGCTCAGAGAAACACTGAGAGAAACACTGAGAATCAAATGATATTAACCTGTATTAAGAGATCATTTAGACGAACAAGTTCCTCTGGTTTTGTTACTTTATCAATCTTGTCATCACGATGTTTTTTGAATTTACTTTTAGCAATGGCAACCAGTAACTGGTTCGTCTTGAGTTGAACGAAAATTACTAACCATCCCCGATCTTTAATTCAACAGCGTTCTCTTCCTCCTCCCCCAACATGACGAGAACCGGCGGAGACGTAGATGATAGAGGGACGAGAGAGAGAGAGTGAGAGCGGAGGAGGCGAAAGGGACGCCGGCAAGAGATGACCGACGATTTTGACCTGTAGAATCCCTCCCGCGGCTCAGCACCTCGAAAACCTAACGAGTGATTTTGACCTGCAGGATCCTAGCGCAGTGCCGAGGGATGGGAAGGCGTCGGCACGAGCTCAGTGGCATGCTGCGGGACGCGAGGGCAAGGGCGAGGCCGAGGGAGGCGACGCTGTGGGGGATCGCCGAGAGAGGGGCAGGGGCAGGCGCGAGAGAGGGAGGCGATTAGGGTTCGCGAGAGGGGGGTTGTGCGGGCGCGAGAGCAAAATGGCGAAAGGTGACAAAGCGAGTTTGTTTTTTTGGCTTTTTTTTAGTCCACGCAGCAGCCACGTCAGACGCGTCCGCAGCGCGTCCGCAGCCCTCGTCCGCAGTTGATCAGCTCTGTATATATATATATATAAAAGTTTAAAAAAATTGATTGAGATAAAGAAATTACAATCACCCTTCCAAATAGAAATATATATTTTGTTAAGTTTAAAAAAATTGATTGAGATAAAGAAATTACAATCACCCTTCCAAATAGAAAGTGCAATCGTCTAGCAAATCTATCAAAGTTTCATCGGAAATTTACCAAAGGGTGTACTTAAGAATTGAAAATTACCAAAAGGCGTATCATGGTTTCATTTTCACCAAAGGGCGTACTTATTTTAGTGAACTTCCTCTTATACCCCTCCTGCTAAAATCTGTCTTTCTTTTTCTCTCTCAGTAGCAAATTTCGAGACGTCTCCACATACTTTTTCAAACTTTTATTTTAAAATAATATATTATGAAATCGGCGCTAAAAAACGTAAGGTAAAAATCGAGAAAATATTTCAGTTAAGAAATATCTCATCCAATGTGATTTAAAAATATAAATAAATAATTTTTTATATTTGATTAATAGAAATTAATATATTAAATAATATTTAATAAATATATTAATATATAAAAAAAATTTGAAATTAACGGATTTCAGGCTCAGCGTGGGCCTGAAATCTTTTGATTCAAGCCCGACGTGGACTCAAATTTTTTTTCTATTTTAAAAATATATTAATATATAAAAAAACTTATCAAAACACGTAATTTCAGATTAAAACGTAGGGTCTAAAGTCACGCTAAGAGGGCCTGAACACAGATGTGTTCAGACCCTCCAGGCCTAAGGAATGTTCATGCCCTCCTTGGGCTTGAACAATCTTGGATAAATATAAGTAAATTAAATAAAAATATCAATAATTCTAGTTAGAGTTGAGCTAGGAGATAATATTTTTGAGGTCTAAACTTCTAATGATTATAAATTATGTTGCAATAAAAGATTTTTAGGTCTATCAGTGGGTTTTCACCAAAACCCACTGATGGACCTATGATATTTGGATTTCTCAAAATCCAATATCAATAGTTAGAGTTGAGCTAGAAGATGGTATTTTTGGTGTCCAAACTTCTAATAATTATAAATTATGTTGCAATAGGAGATTTTTAGTTCTATCAGTGGGTTTTCATCAAAACTCACTGATGGACCTAGGATATTTGGATTTCTCAAAATCGAATATCAATAGTTAGAGTTGAGATAGGAGATGATATTTTTGGTGTCCAAACTTCTAATGATTATAAATTATGTTGCAATGGGAGATTTTTAGGTCTATCAGTGAGTTTTCACCAAAACCCACTGATGAACCTAGGATATTTGGATTTCTCAAAATCCAATATCAATAGTTAGAGTTGAGCTAGGATATGGTATTTTTGGTATCCAAACTTCTAATGATTATAAATTATGTTGCAATAGGAGATTTTTAGGTCTATCAGTGGGTTTCGGTGAAAACTCACTGATGGACCTAGGATACTTGTGTTGGGTATGGCTTGGTGGGTTTCCTAAGTGGATACCTGGTCGATCCGAGAGACCTCTCTATGCCTACGGATTAAAAAATTTAATCTGAATAGAGAGTCGTTTCTCATCGACTGTCTCATGCCGTATCGAACGATTCAAATTGCAACTTAGCCAATTACCAAAATTGGTCTTGCAATTTGCTCGACCGTTCGACCGCGAAAAAGGCGACGAGTTGATCGCCGGCTTTTGTGTTTATGGTCGGGGTCTAATTATTTAATTATTAACTATGATATCAAATCAAAACAATTGAATAATTATCATGAAATTACGAGCCAAATAAATAAGGCACAAAATGAACATAAGGAGCCAAGGAAGAATATACCTTCCGTTACCTTACGATCTTCTACCGTATGACCCTCCCCTCTTGGACGTCGTGTGGGCGACGATCTACCAAGACCTGTGGCCACCAAGTCGAACCCTTCTCCTTGCGCCAACCAATCCCTAATCAAAGGGATGCCACCGGCCGCTCCTAGGAAGAAGATAATCCAAACACAAAACCTTACTATTCTTCTTCTTCTCCTTCGGCACCCGAGCCCTGAGCTACTCGGTTGCTCCCTCGAAGCACGCGGGTGCTGCTCCCATGGAGCAAGCTACTCCCTCACGCATCCTGGCTACGCCCTTAGAAACATGCTGCTCTTACGCAATCTTAGCTGCTCCTCTTGAAGCAAATTGCGTAATCAACTTGTTTGCCTTCGGCAGCCATGCGTGAGCAACCTGGTAAGTTGCATGCGCAACTTGGAAAGTTGCTTCCCTCGGCAGTTGCTTCCCACGACAGAAAGAAGTCGGCACCGTTTTCCCCATGAAGTGAGTTGCTTCCTCAAGCAATTGCCATTGCTTGATCAACTCTCTCCTTCTGTAGAAAAAGGATTCGTTGGACTTTTATTCCAACAAAAGTTGCATGCAAGCTTCTCCATTGGAGCAGATTAATCGCGTTGGAGCAAATTAATTGCATGCGTTGGAGCAATGCAACGCATGGAGCAAATTAATTGCTCATGGAGTAATGCAATGCATGGAGCAATTAAAAATTAGCAATGCATGGAGCAATTAAAAATTAGCAACGCATGGAGCAATTAAAAATTAATTGCTCATGGAGCAATGCAACGCATGGAGTAAATTAATTGCTCATGCGTTGAAGCAAATTAATTGGATATATAATTTGCATGGTGGAGAAGCATGCTATTCGGCGCCGCTTACTTAAACTGTGAGGGAGAGAGAGGGGAGGAGAGGAGGGAAGATGCTAGGATTTCCTTGTGATCTATTGGATTAATCATCAATTTGGTTTCATGCCACCATGGGGTATATATAAGGCTACGGTAGGGACCATAAGGAGGAGTTGGATCTTGGCCTGCTAATGGACCCGATCCATTAATGAGGATCCATTCCACTAAAGGGCCCTCATTGAATTACCTCATTAACCCCCATATTTACATATGAGCTCCACTTATTACAAGTCGTCCATCCCCTCGTGTTTAAGATTTCGAATGTCCATTAATTAATTAAATTACTGACAATTTAAATTAATTAACTTCTGGATCCTTGACTAGTACCACTCGACCTTATCATCATGCCGGATCAAATCCACCTGCAGGGTTTAGCATGATGAACCTTTCGAGCTCATCAAGGGGGCATCATCAACCCGACTCACCAGGACACGGATTCCGTCAATAATCAACGGCACATCATATTATTAATATTATCTCCCAACTTACCGGGTCTATCGATCTAACAGAATAGATCTCGCCCATTGGTAAATTAAAGAAATAATAGTTAATAATATATGCCCGTTATTATATCGGGATTAATGGATCGTACTTCATAATAAAGTCTGAGGTCCTATCCAATTATCGAGTCAATGCAAATTGGATAACCTCATGTTTTGGTCTTGCTCAATGTACTCAAAGCACACTAGTATAATCCTATGGTCAAGACCAACCACACCTAATTACACTACAACCATTCCGATGGGTTGTCCAATTCCATCTCGGTTGTGGGCCTCTATTTATACTAAGCAAGGAACTGATAACATGATCTTCCGTGTGACACCACACACCATGTTATCTACAATGCAAAGTAATTGGACTTCATGTATGTACTAATATAAACATGCACCTAGTGAGGTTGTGATTCCCTTTTCAAAATAAAGATGTTCATATATATAAAAGAAGCATGTCTTTCAGTATACACATTTAACAACTTGGATTTCTTCATACTTAATATCTCTATTTAGAATTTACTTAGGAGATGTTATTTCTGATGTACAAACTTATTACCAATAGTTTTCAGTTATATTCTCTAACCGTATCAGTTGGCATATAAAGATGTATAAATATGACTACATCATGGCCGCAGTTAAAAAAACATCTCTTTCAACATGATTTCAAAAATATAAAGTGATAATTTTTTATATTTGATTCATCTAAATTAATATAATAAATAATATTTAGACCTTTTTATAATTTAAATTATAAAAAGAGATGTTATTTGGCACAACGTCATTTTTATGTCTTTCTCAGCGATTTTTATTGTGATTTCAGAAATATAAAGAGATGTTTCTTTACGTTTCAGACTTGCGCAAAAAAACCTATCATATATAACACATGATTTCAAGCCGACGCATGACCTATCAAAATACGTAATTTCATATTCAAACGCAGGATAAAATCGCGCTAGGAGGGCCTGAATACAGATTGTATTTAGGCCCAAGGAGGGCCTGAATACAAACAGATCCTCCTTGGACCTGAATACATCTATATTCAGGCCCTCCTAGCGCGATTTTATCCTGTGTTTGAATATGAAATTACATATTTTGATAGGTCCTGCGTTGGCTTGAAATCATGTGTTATGATAGGTTTTTTTACGTAAGTCTGAAACGTAAAGAAATATCTCTTTATATTTATGAAATCACAATAAAAATCGCTAAGAAAGACATAAAAATGACGCTGTGCTAAATAACATCTCTTTTTATAATTTAAATTATAAAAAGTCCAAATATTATTTATTATATTAATTTAGATGAATCAAATATAAAAAATTATCACTTTATATTTTTGAAATCATGTTGAAAGAGATATTTTTTTTAACTGCGGCCATGATGTAGTCATATTTATACATCTTTATATGCCAACTGATACGGTTAGAGAATATAACTGAAAACTATTGGTAATAAGTTTGTACATCAGAAATAACATCTCCTAAGTAAATTCTAAATAGAGATATTAAGTATGAAGAAATCCAAATATCCTAGGTCCATCAGTGAGTAATATAATAGTAGTTTTAAATGAAAATAGTATTAAGATACTTTATTTCCATTTAGATAAATGGTTTTATTCTCTTAGTCCTAATAATAGTATATATAATATTAGAAATTATTTATCTAATATTTATAAAAATATAATATAAAATATAGAATAAAATCTAATTTTAATCTAATTTTAAGTTTGATCAATTCAATTTAAACCGATTTAATCAATATTTTTTCGATTTTATTCATTTAGTTTTTATAGAAAATTCAATCATTTCGGTATGGATTTGTTCAGTTACAACTTAAACAACTCGTGCGAACCAAATGTATTTATTTTTTTAAATTTTTTTTAGCTTGCGATCATGCCATTTTAAGATTTTATCTTTAAAATTTAAGAGTTAAGTTAAGTGTTAAATAAAAAAAATTTAAATAAAAAATTATTTAAGATTTACATTAAATTTGCACGATAAAGTATTCAGTATAGAAAAACTCTCTCTCTATATATAAAAGGTAAAAAAAATAAAATTGATTAACATAAAGAAATTACAATCACCTGTTTGAATCGATAATGCAATCGTCCGATGAATCTATCAAAGTTTCAGTAGGAATGGTGAATTCATCAACGTTGCTTGTGAAGGATTGGAGAACCTATGTGTCTCCGTCGATTGGCCTCCGTCATTGATTTGTCGCCTCCTCTCAAACAAACCCTTCAACTCTTGACATAGGTTCTATTCTCCCTTTTCATCTCTAAGACTCTAACTTGTTTTTGAAACCGTTGAATTGTTGATTTCGAATCGGGACCAAATTTAAAATTGGAAATTGCTAGGGGTGAGAACTGATAAAATCAACTTAAAAATCGAATGGATGGGAATTAGAAGTTCATTAATTTGAAAATTTATTTTTAAAAAAATATTAATTTTTTTTTCGAATGGATGGAAATTAGTAGTTCATTAATTTGAAAATTCATTTTTTAAAAAAATATTAAACTTTTTATTAAGTCGGTTTGGTCTTAATTTTTATAATATAAATTCAATTAAATTATTATGTCCGAACATAAATTGGGAGTTTACGATTTATAATTTCGTAATTCATGATTTTTTCCCCTCTTTAATCCTGAGTTAATAGTTCGATTAATTTGACTTTTAACCTTTTTAATTAATATTTTTCCTATTGGTTGATTAGATTTTTATTTACACTTTTACTTTGTCTTATATTATTTTAAATTAATATATATATATATATATATATATATATATATATATATATATATATATATATATATATATATATATATTAGGGGAAATTTTCTTAAACTCCTCAAGCTCAAATTCAATTTTGCATGAGTCCCCATTCAAAGTTTTCTTTGCATGCAGTCCCTGATGGGATTGACAAGACAGTTCTGTGAGTATTATTTGAAGAAAGTTGAGTATAAAGTTAGAAATTTGAATATGTAATGTTGTATCCACCACATTAAGAAATCGTGTACTCAATTTTCACTCTTTCATACTCACTTTTCACTCTTTTATACTCATTTTTCTCTGATGTATATTCAATTTTTACTCTTTTATATTCAATCCATCAGGGAGTAAATGCAAAGGATTTATTAAATGGAGAGTGAAAGCAAAGATCAAATAGAGATTGAGGTGTTTTCTATAATTTACTGATATATTTATTTATTATTAAGATAAAAAATAAAATTTATTGAAATGAAAAAATTACAATCACCCGCAATCGTCCGGTCTATCAAGGTTTCATTCGGCGAATTTGCCGGCGTCGCTCGCGAAGGACGAAAGACCAGAACCTACGTGCCTCCCCGTCGATTGGTCTTGGTCTCCTCTCAAAGAACCCTTCAAATCCTCGACACATAGGTTATTTTCTCCCTTCCCGTCTCCAACTCTTGAGCAATTGTTTTGAATCATGATTGCAATACTTCCTTCTGGGCGGAGTCCTGTGGGACAGAAAAGGGGGGAGTTTGTTGGTTGAAATTGAATAATTATTATCTTAGAATATCACAGTAAGCAGTCGCCCATTTGTATCTCGCACAAGTTTTTTTTATTCTACTTTACATCAACATCAACATATTTATCTCCTTTTATGATAGGCTGGGTTTAGATTTTGGTCGGTTGAATTTAAGCTAATAAGTTATAGATAAAATCTCTTTTAAAAAAAACATCATACAACAAATGATCCAACATCATAAATGATTCAATTTGAGCACCTTGTGGCCTCCTATCAGTTTCCCGACAAGCAAAGTTATTAGTTCATTTAGTTCATTTATCATAGTTCAACAGAGTTTGCTTGAGTGGTGGTCGACATGCTATTCCATGTATATACCATGACTTCCCTTAGTCTACTTTTTGAATGGCCAATTCATCTACATACTGTTAAAGTGAACCTAAAAAGTTAATATCGATCAGCTTGGGCCAGAAAACGTCAATATTTGATGCAAATGACAAGTGTTTTTAATATTAGGGAGATTAAAACAAGCAAGATGAAGGAAAAAAATGATAGCAGCAGAATTTAATGGATATTGAATTTATGGTTCAAGGGCTTGCTTAACAGGATACTTAAACTTTTCTATTGAAAAAAATATTGATTCCAAATTCTAAAACAATTTAATATACCTCCTTTATGCATTTTTATCAGTCTGAGTTGAGTTATTTTATATTTCTGGGGTGGCAATCAATGAAAAATGTTGGTCAAGTATTTTGGGGCTTGCTTTATCCATGTTTTCCACTACAGATTGTTTATTTTATGCTGAGTTACACTATCTATATTGTCAAAATAATTTTAGTGATGTTCAGTTTATCTTTCTTTCATGCTCAAAAGTTGTATCTAGTTAAGGCTAAATTTCAAATCTCAGGAACTGAGCAAACCTTTGCTAACTTAAAGATTCAAGATATCACCGGAGTGATCTGGTTAAGGAGATGAACGCAGTTCAATCTATTTTGCATCCAACTGGAGGCATCGTCTTGAATGAAGTGAAAATGAGAAGGGCTGAAAACTTATGTTCTGCATGTCCGTGTTTAAAAGCCTCTCGTCTACCTCCTTCTGTATCATTCAGATTTCAGCGAGATAAATTGCACCTAAGATTGATTTTTAATCCCCTCAAAAATAAAAGATGTGCTTCAGTACTTACTTTTGGCAAAAAAGGAGACTCTTTGAGTGAAAATCAGGTATTTTGTTTTCTTTGTTATTTTTCTCATTGTGCATCCAAATATAATTAGTATTGCAGTACCATGTGCTTTCATTGCTTGGTACATAATGGCACTTACTTGACAACCAATCAACGTTGGAGTCTTTCTCTTCAAATTTCTATATGCATTAGCGAGAAGAACATTAATATACCATCTCCCAACCAAACATTGACTTAAAATTTACTAGATGGTAATTCTACAGCCTTTTTGCTCTCCTTTAACATGGTTTAGTAATGATTTAGCTTGGTTTACTCTAGTGGAAAGATGAGGGCGAGGAGGGAAAGAAACGAAAAAATTAGACACACATCATGGATCACCTCTAAACACTTTTGTGTTGTTTTCCTCTCCCTCCACTTCTTCCTTCTTGTTATCCAACTAACTATCCATGTAAATCAAGTTTTAAGCTTAAACTCTTTTACTTGTCCTGGCTAAGAAAGGTAGGGGGGAAAAGACATTTTAAGTTGAACATGAAGCTCTAAATCATCTTCTTTTTTTTTTCCCTTTATAAGTCTCTTTGAGGACTCTAGTTTTTATCTGCCAATTTTTAGTTACTTGACATTCTTCACAGGAATTACCAAAGAAACCCAGTAACAATTTTAGGAAAGAGCTCACGGTACAAGATGTTTTAAGGGAGTATGAGAAGAAAAAACAGTCGAATGGTGGTAGTGGCAGTCATCGAAAGTCGTTGTGGGCTTTCTGGGATCGCGGTGATGGTTCAAGTGACCTCGATGGCGAAGGATTTCAAGTTGAGGAACTTGTTCAAGTGATTATGGCAATCATTGGTGTTATATTCCTGGTAATTATTACACAGCTTATCTCTGTTTGTATGATTTTTTGTAGTATCCAAAGGACTTATTTTGTCAATACCTTATTTTAGTAACTGCCAATTGCATAATGTTATCGGCATTAATCAATCGTAGGATAGAATTCTCTTTTCCTCATGGCTAGTGAACAAAATGTTGAAAAAAAAATAGTATTTGAATATCTTGATCCTAATGTCGGAATCTTTAGATTCCCCTCCCCCTCCTCTATTGATTTCATTTCTCCAATTCAAAATGTCCTATTGATCTGTTGAACTTCACACCACTCAAGTTTGTTTGTCTTCGTAAATAGATGAAACGTTCCGTGTTATCGCGGAGCTAAATAATATGGTAAACAAGTTTCTGTCCTGGTAAAACATTTCACAAAGAGGGGTATCCTGATAAAAGATGACTGTCCATTCTTGGCTATCAACATCAAGTAGCTTAGCTTAGCTACCTGGACATCTTTATCAGGATATGTGCCAAGTATGATCAATGTACTTGTATTGTGATACATCACTTGTGCCTGTAGGTTTATTGGAAGCTCTTGGATGAGCTTATTTGCCTTAAACATTCAGATACAATTTTTCGATATGATATTTATGATTCTTATCGGCATGCAGTACATACTGATAACCAAAGGCCAAGAACTGTCTCTTCTTGCCAGAGACTACATCCGATATCTTTTGGGGGCCAAGGCCAGTGCCAGATTGCTCCGGACCATGAACAGATGGAGCAGATACGCAAAAGCATTATCTGGAAGGGGATTATGAGATAAAAGAAGTGCAAATAGCAATTAGTTTGTTTATTCAAATGAACTGGTTTGGGTTTGAAATCAGTGTCATATAAATTTTGAGATCAGCTTCTACTTCTTTTATGATCATTATCTGATGCTTACTTGTGTGAAGTAAATGGAACTTGTTTTTTCCTGAAAATAGAGTTGAGTTGCTCTTAAATGTGTTTTTTAAAGTGTTTTTTTTTTTTGCCTTTTCTTTTACAGTGGCATATAAATTTTGAGATCAGCTCCTACTTCTTTTGTGATCATAATTTGATGCTTACTCGTGGGAAGTAAATTGTACTTTTTTTAAAAAAAAATAGAGTTGAGTTGTTCTTAAATGTGTTTTTTAAAGTGTATTTTTTTTGCCTTGTCTTTTACAGTGGCTATTCATGTTTTCAAATATTCATTTTAAGTAAATTTTTCTCGAAACAACATAAACATAATGAAAAATAAGTAAATTTAGTTGAAGTTATTTTAATCATTGATTAAAACTAGTCAAATGTTAATTAAAATTGCTGTAATTACAATAATTTTGATTAAAATTATTTTAATGGAGAGCAATTAACTAAAAATATTTAAATGAAGCAAATGGAGATTTATCGTCGGTCGGTCGTACAATGAGATGAAAAAAGATAAATCACGTACTGAATATCCTTCTAAGTGGTAGAGTATTTAATCCTCAGAAGAATGAATTTTGCAGGAATCGATCCTTGTCTAATGAAATCGCTTTGTCACTCGAGTACCAACTTGGTTACACCACGAGACAACTAAAATTACTTAAAGATATTTCATGTTATATCAACTATGATATAGTTTAGGGTATTTGTCTGTAATAGGATGAAAAATCTAGGACGTTAATTATTGGGCAAGGAGTCGCTTACATTTTTAGATTTATCTAATAGCTAATCTATGAGGTTGAGTTGTTTCTCTCTAGGATTAATTGCTTCGAAGGTTTAGATATTTAGATTATATAAAAAAAATTGTTATAACAGTTTGGCTAAAGTTGCTAAAATAATATTAGAAATAAAGATATTTTTAATATAAAAAATAAGATGAGAGTGTTAAAATTGTTAAAATATATAATAGTTTCGGTTAAAATTGTTATAATAATATTACGGGTAAGGATATTTTCGAGATTCAAAAGAATAATCATTTTTATTTTTCTCCTTATTTATTTTAGAAAACTTTTTTTCCTTTGTTCTGGCACTTTAAATTTCATAACTTTTATTATCAACTACAGTAATTTTCATATAAATTCAAAAGGGTAAAAAAACCCCCCTTTTTTAAAAAATAACGAAAACGTTGTCCTCTTTGCAGATTTATTATTTTATTATTTTTGGATTTTCGCTATCTTTACCGTACACGTGGCACGTCCTCATTATCTGTTTCCTGTTGGCGATCGGACATACTATTTTTCCGCCCTCCAGTCTTCTAACGAGACGCCCAGCTTGAGCGAGTCGTCTCTCCGCTGCGCCGTTCTGCTTCGCCCTCCCCAAAACCCTAGAAGCGGTCTGCGACAATGGCGAAGCCTTTCTCCGCCTTGGCGATTCCCCTCTTCCTACTCTCCGTCGTCTCTCTCTTATCTCTCCGCTGCGTCGCTTTCTCCGCCGATCGCCCCACCGATCGACGTCTCCTCGTCTTGGTGGACGATCTCGCGATCCGGTCCTCCCACTCCCTCTACTTCTCCACCCTTCAGTCCCGTGGTTACGATCTCGACTTCAAGCTCGCTGATGACCCCTCGCTCGCGCTTAGCCGATACGGCCAGTACCTCTACGATGGCCTTCTCCTCTTCTCCCCCTCCGTCCAACGTAAGATGTCCTCGGACACGTTGATCTATTGAATTTCTTAATTTTACTACGTTGCATGTTGTTGTGATTTTTAATTTGACTTGATCGATGGAATGCGTTCGATTCATCTTTAACATCAGATGTGAGTTCTGCTTAAAGTTTGTCTCTTTTTCTTTTTCTTTTTTTTTTTTAGGTTTTGGTGGATCTTTGGACATGGCAGGAATTCTCGACTTTGTGGACGCAGGGCATGATTTGATCTTAGCAGCAGATTCGTCGGCTTCTGACCTGATTCGGGAGATCGCAACTGAGTGCGGGGTTGATTTTGATGAGGCAAGTTGCTATTCGAGATATATAGGTTATATATATTCATATATGCTTTTTCTCGTTTTCATATTTTTTCTGTTAACACACATCATCTAAATCATTCAGTTTCATTTCAGGATCCTGCTGCTTTGGTTGTTGATCACACTAGTTATGCAGTCTCTGAAACTGAAGGTGATCATACACTGATTGCTTCTGATATTTTCATTGAGTCTGCTACAATTCTGGGCGACAAGAAAATTGAGGTAAAAATGAATCTTTCTTTCCTCTTATGTTTTTCATTAACGTGAAAATTGTTGAACCATAATTTTCAGTTCTTGACTGAATTTGTGCATGCTAGTTTTTAATAGCACTGAGCATACTTTCTAAGTTTCATATTTTCTGTGCCTACGATCTTTGAATGCCATCCAAAGATGAAATCTTATTTTATATGTTCTCTCTATATCCTTGCTAAATGTTTCAGTCAACTATGTTTTATCATATGACTCTTTATTATTTTCTGTACGATGCAAATTATTTGCATTATGAAGCTTAGATACCTCAAGTCTCGTTCATGTAGCCCAGTAATAAATGAAAAAAAAAGTTTCATTCTTAAGACTCATGAATGCTTCTCTACTATAATCTTCAATGATCTTGTGGAGAAAAAATGTTACTATTTGAGGTACTTCTAGCTACTTGAAAAAAATGCAATTTAAGAGCTCAACTATATTATACATAGTGATGTTTATCTGATTCTTTACTGAAATCTCTGAACAGGCTCCTGTTCTGTTTCGTGGCATTGGCCATTCTCTAAATGCTGCTAATAGCTTGGTAATCATTCAAATTGTTTTGTTGATTTCTCTCTTTTGCCATATGTCAGCCTTATCTCTGGTTACATGGCCAACAGTTTAGAGCTTTCTGACCCCCCATACTATGAACCAGGTGTTGAAGGTTCTTTCTGCCTCCCCCGCTGCATATTCTGCAAACCCAGCAACTAAGCTTTCAAGTCCTCCATCACTTACAGGATCTGCAATATCATTAGTGTCTATTGTGCAGGTAGTGTATTCAAATTTATGCCTAATATTCTCTGATTTATGTTCATAGATATGTAGTACCAGGGCCTATATGGTCTGTACCAGGCATGTGACTAGGACATGATAGCAATTGGCAACATCTGTATTTGTTTGATATTGGCTGAGAAGGCGACTTTGGCTCAATAGAGGCAATCAAAATTTCAATATGTGCTTGTGGATCAGTATTGTTTTGCGGACTGTGAATTACTTTACCATTGTTACTTTAAGGAGTGGATAGGAAGTGAATTCAGAAAGTAGTAAAAGCCAAAGGATAAGATTTCTGTTTTTCTTTTACTTGAAAGCAAGGCTGTCGAACTTGTAATTCTTGTGGGATCTTAGGAGCCTATGTCTAGGTAAGATTTATAACAACAAATATAGAAAAAGGTTGGTGTATCTTTCTTTGTGAGATATTTTACATAAACAAGCATAAGTCCTAACTTTTTGTTAGATATTTAATTTTTCTAAATATATCCAACTTATTTATTATGATAATTTTCAGGTAGACTAACACATGTACAATTTATATTCATATAGTTTCCTAATGTATGCTATGCGAGACATGAAAGTTTAAATAGTTACAAAAACTTTATTTTACTTTAACATTAAAAATTGTTAGTAGTTGCTTGTTACTTGTTAAGATATCTAATATACTTATTTAAACTCCATTTTAAAAATTAGTATTAGTATTTTAATGTAAAAGTAAAGACTAGATCCTATTCTTATATTTGAAAAGCTAGGTGGATAGTTATAGTTTAATTTGTGATAATTGATAAAATCTTGCGCCCAAAGCTTTTGTCTTTTATTTGTAGTTTCTGCACTTCATATTAGAGAAAAAAATTGTCATTAGTATTTTAAACCCAGACTGGTCATCAAATTAGCTTGGGATCTGAGTCGGTACAATAAATCAAAGATGAAATACAAAATTTAAATAATTTACTAAAATTTAATATCAGTTAACTAGTCTGGCTTGACTAGTTTCCATCTGGTTTCTTTGATTTTATCTGGTTCTTGTGCGGATTTCTTTCTTTTAGATGTCTGTCTTTTTTTCCAATTAATTTTGAGTGAATGTTGAAATTATTAATTCCTTGTTTTTACATTCTCTCTTATTTTGGTTCAAATAAATAATGAAATTATTTTTCTTTAGCTAGTTGGTTCAGAGAATTGCTCTAGCTTATGTGCACACTTTCTTAACTCACTCTTGACTAAATACTTTCTTTGACTTATTTTTCTACATGTTTGATTCTGAATTGCTTTAGCTACATCTTCAAGTAATTATATGTAGTACCAAGAATGATTGTTCTATATATATGAGACAACCAATTTAGTTTGTCTGCTTTTGGATGATCTGTTTCATGTGATGGGTAACTTGGTTACCAGAAGTTACTATCTAGTATAAAGATTGATGTTGTTCACTTCCAAAGATTCTAATGTTTCCTTCCTATTTATGTTTTCTTTGATGGTCATTAAGGATGCTCTTCGTATCTTATATTTTATTATTGTCAGAAAGCCATATAATTTTAACTGTATTGATTTTTTTTTTTAAATCTTCAGGCAAGAAACAATGCCCGTGTCTTGATAACTGGCTCTTTAGATATGTTCAGCAATCGGTATGATGTACAAATTCTTATTTATTAGTTCATTTAATATTATTCTTACACATTTAACTTATTATGCTTCAGCTTTTTTAAATCTGGTGTGCAGAAGGCTGGGAGCTCCATCAAGTAAGTCTTGTTTTCCTTCTATTTGTCAAGCTAATTCTATGCAAATCAGAGTTGTGTCTTCCCTTTGCTGGCCAAATCTTACTGTTATAGTGAATTTTCTTTTGTTAGATAGGAATTTAGTGGCCAGTTATTGCTTGTTCTTCTCTTTCCTATTCTCACGTTCGATAGGAACTGCTTTACCTGGTTCTTTCTAGAACTCAATTCCCTCTATTGTTCTCCTTTGTACCTTGGAGGGTATTCTTTGCTAAGTGTTAAGGTTTTTCATTGGCTATACACCAGTGCAACTTGAGATTGGTCAGCATTTTAAGAATCAAGGCATCAGATTGAAACTTTTCCCATGTTAATTCTTTTGTATGAAAACTTGAAAAGATTATTGTGTTCTGTTGTATCTGCTCAATCAGGATACAAACATGATAAGATAAGACCTTGTCAAAAGTACGAACTTTGTGATCATACAAGTCTCAAATGACTCAAATCATGCAAGTTTGTTTGAGTATTATCCACCATAGCTGGTTGTGATTGTGGCTTTGTCACACAAGGCAGTATTCATCTTCATTGAAAGCAGCATAGTCAGATGAACATTGTGAAATTGGCATATGCTCAAGAACAACGCCAGGATTTATGCATATATGATTTGTTAAAATGTCTGGTAATTCTAGGTATCAGGATGCTAAGCCATGTTATAGTCATGCACCTGCAGGGGTATTAGTAATCTTGTCAATTGCAATGAGCTTGAGAAGGGTTTGTTTCAAGGGAGGGCCACCATCCTTCTGTATCAGACAGTTTATTTTTCATGCCCAAAGAACTTGTTAATTGCAAATCAAAATTGGTTTTCTGAAAAAAATTTAGCAGTTGGTGTCAAATTTAGGAATGAGAACCTATTGGTTTTGCCCATATTTTCCCAGGGATCAGCCTTTTAAGTTCAGCATACCTTCTTTTTGGTTTCAATTGTACAATTGACTGTCATTAATTGAAATTTTGTCAATAATGAAACAGCATTATTGTTATATTTTGTTAAATGTCCTATTACACAACATAATTCAACAGGTTTTCTACATAGCATCATTGATGTTAAATCAATACCTTTAGAATGCTTGAGAATTCCGGAAAGGAGTTTTCTTTAAAATCCAAGCGATGGAATTGTTAAGGATTTGCATTTTTGATACAGGAATGAAAAGTCTGGTAATCAGCAGTTTCTCACAGAGATTAGCAAATGGGTCTTCCATGAAAGAGGTCATCTCAAGGTAAAGAATTTAGCATCTTACCTGAATTTTCAGTTTACACATTTTTCCTTCAATTTTTGCTAAACGTCGAAGAACTGGCAGTTGAACATCTATGTCAGCTATCTTACTTCTCGTAATGACATCATTTATTGTTGAGGGTCCTTACTTTCATCAGAAAATATTTTCATAGGCTATTAATGTGCGTCATCACAAAGTTGGAGAAACAAATGAGCCATCTATCTACAGGATCAATGATGATTTGGTAATTGTTTCTTATCCATAAATGCTATTGTTATATGCACAATTAGCAGGAAGGAGAAAGCGTATGGCTCAGGTATTTCTCTCAATGATTTTTTTTTTGTGAAGGAATATTCCGTTGAAATCTATGAGTGGTCTGGATCAAGCTGGAAACCATATGTAGTAGATGATGTTCAAGTTCAGTTTTACATGATGAGCCCTTATGTACTAAAAACCTTATCCACCGACAAGAAGGTATATTTATGTTGAAATTCTTCTCGCATATCTTCATGAATGATGACCAAACATGCTGTTTACATTTTCAATTTTTCTTTTTGTAATTGCAGGGCCTGTATTCAACCTCATTTAAGGTTCCAGATGTCTATGGCGTTTTTCAATTTAAGGTGGAGTACGAGAAACTGGGATACACAAGCTTGTCACTTTCAAAACAGGTATAGCATCTCTTTAATTGGTATCACTTTTCCCTTCTTTTTGGTTTATAATTCGGTTGTAATGGTAAGTGCCGAATGTTCTACAAAAGTTTTTTTTTCATATTCTGCCAATCACTGGATTGAGTTCCGGAACAACAATTTGACAATGTCATTGGATATCACAATCGCACTTAACTCTTCACTGATGCTAAACCAATCATTCATGTTTTCTCCTAATTATGAAAGATTGTGAAACACAAATTTCAAGAAAATTCCTATGAAAGTTTCATTAAGCAGATGTCAACTCTTTCATTTTGCCATTTTTAGCCTCTTGTCTAAAAATTTGTAATCAAGGCAAAAGTAATTTAGGTCTGACATTGTCTAGGTGCTTATCGTTTAATGTGCACCTGCTTTAAGGCAATGTTCTGTTCTAAAAAATATCTACTTGCTGCCAATCCAGCAAATTTTTAAATAAATAGTGTTGATATCCTGTTGGAATCTGTTCCATAATCAATCATAATCCTGTCTGGACCCCCAAAAATCGAGAATGGTGTTATTGTTTTGATCTAATGAAATTTACCTGTTTTGCAGATACCAGTTCGACCTTTCCGCCACAATGAGTACGAGAGATTCATTACCACTGCCTTCCCATATTATGGAGCATCTTTTTCAACTGTGAGTTTCCTTGTCTTTCCCCCCAGCAAGGCTCAACAATTGTGCTTTAAATCAAAAGGGTACTGCAAAATCAAACATCTCGAACATTGAATTACAGATATACAACTCTTTTCACTTGTTCTTGCATAAAGTTTGCATGGCATGCATATTTTATCCCAAGCTAGTCGTGCTTTACCAACATATGTTACATCTTGTTTGAAACCATTTCTTATCGTAAAAGAATTTTAATTTTATTTGTAGCACCATTTATTTTGATTTCTCATCAGCAAATCCTGCTTAAATTTTCAATCTCCAAGCGTATAGGATATCGTAATGTTAATTAATTTTATTTGATATCACACGTATCGATTGTCTACTTGATGGAAATTTAATTTGGATCTATAAATCTCCTCTTTTCTGGCAGATGGCTGCATTTTTCATATTCACCTTCGTCTACCTCTACAACAAGTAGATGTGGCCTCGGCTTATTGATGTGATAACATAAGTTGAACGCGCGAGAGGAGTGTGAGCAGATGCTCCGTTCATTTGCTGCATCATTCGAAGATCTATGTGTTTTGGACGACCAACGATTTTGGATTTGCCTGACATTTTTTTCCTGTTATTTATGGAACTCGACTTGGCGTTAGGCCACCTCATAAACATTTCTCTGTAGTACTTATTTATCTTGAGCATCTTAATTGGAATCAAGAGTTGAAAATAAAATATTTCTCTGTGCACAAGTGTTTTTTTTATGTTCGTAAATTAATAATAGTCAGGCGATAAGGGAAGATGTCGCCCAACCGATTGGAGTTGAGATTCTGTTTCCTTGATACGTTTTTGTCTAGATTTTATAGAAATCACACAGATCTTAAGTTGCAATCGATCTTGTAATTTCTAAACGATGGTGTTTCTGTTGCTTTACCTTTTTTCTCTTTTATTTTGTTCCCTGTCCGGTTGAACTCGTTCTTTTGAAATTGGTTCAATCTGCCAACCGCAACAATATGCATGAACTTTAACGAACCCTCGTATTCAAAATCCTGTAAGAATTACTACCAAATTTATTTAAACTCGTATACTTTAACTGATATATTCTTTAATCCTTATTAAACTTGTATACTTCTTGTAAGAACGTCGAAGAGTTAAAATTTATTTAATAGTAAATTGCTATCAAGTTTATAAATAGAGGTGAGCCAAAGATTAGTTGAATCAATCGAATTTGGAAATTGTTAATGCAAAATTTAATATATTTTTAAAAAAATGTTATTTTTTTATTTTAAATTTCACAAATCGATTAAAACTGATACATCTTGAAAGGACGCAACTCAAGTAATAAACTTGTTTAATATCAATTAACTTGTTTAATATCAATCAATTGATGGTATCATAATCGATTGATAAGAAAATTTTAATTAATCTGATTTTATCATACTAGTGCCAAAGTTATATCAATTTAATTTATTCAAACTCAATTGGTTTAATATCAATCAAGTGTAGCATACAGATCATTTTCACGGGATGGACTGATGATTGAGACGTTGTAATCATGAGGTTTGAGAATCAAATTCTGGTGAAGTCAAGTGCCTACCTTCCTTATGCACTAATCACTGTCCAAACTAGTAATCTTTATGATTTACCATTTCTATATTAATCCTGAGATGGATTGACGAGGATGCTTTATAATTATGATCACCTCAGATATCTTTTATAACTTATTTCTAGATTATATAAAACAAGGTAAATCACGAGTATAATTTATCTCTAGACTATGTGAAAAGAAATAAATCACGAGAATTAATTTATAATAAATCATCAAGTAGCTAAGGGGAGAGAATTTTTTTTTTCGGAAAATATATATCCGTCATCCCTAACCCTTATATTAAATCTATCACTATCTAACGACACCTCGCTAGAATGTTTAATATCAATCAATTGTTGATACCAACGGTCCACTGATAAGAATATTTTAATTAATCTGATTTTATCATACTAGTGGTTAAAGTTATATCAATTCAATTTATTCAATTTTGATGGCAAAATTGTTCAAGTATTACTCTTTAAATATAAAATCATAACTAGCATTAATATCTAATTAAAACACGAGTAGATAAATTAAAGCTTTCAACCAAAATTTAAAAAAGAAGAGAACAAAATAATTCTCTATATCTCGCCTTTCAATTGAAACTACAATGTTTACTCATCTGGCATCAATGTCAAAGGTTACACAATTCTCATGTAATTGTCATCATCATCAAGCAACAAAAGGATAGCATCAGACCGAAGACCTAAGAACAAAAACTAGCTTCTTTGAGATCTATAGACTTCCAAGACAAATCATTAAGGAATTGAAATGCAACTCCAAGAAAAATGAAAAAAGATAGATAGATAAAAGCCAGAATAACAATAAGTTGTCTGATAATATAATTGGATTAAAAAAAATATTCCAAATAAGCAAACTGTAGGCAAAGGATATGAAATCACAGTCGCAGCTACAATACAGAAGAAGACTTTCATATTGAAGAAACTGCTAAAGGTCAGTAACTTTCAACAGACAACACGAATTCGAAAAACTAGCATCTATTTTTATCGCAAACTGTAGGCCGCACGATAAGGAAATCCAGGCAGGAGTGAGGAGTGATGGAATCATTATGGCTCGACTGTAGTCACCTGCTGCCATTGCCCGTCGACGGCTTCCTTCCACAATGTGACATTATTGTTGCCATCGGCTACAGCTAATATGTTTCCTGTGAGCGACCAAGATACTCTCCATACGGGAGTATGAAAGTCATTCAAAACTTTTCCTTCCCATTGATCACCTTCCTTGCCCACTGTCCATATGACAACCGTGCCATCCTGCGATGCGCTTGCAATAGTGGATTTCGGAAGTCCTAAGTTTGGTGCCCAAGCCACATCTCTCACCCAGTCAGAATGCATATGGAGAGCGGGAAAACAGTCCATCTTCCAATTACCATTGTAGAGCTTCCACACTTTGACCGTGTTGTCGCAACCACCAGATGCAAGTTTCTGTACAGGATCAAGCTGCCCAGAACCGACGAGAGCACCCGGGGCCAAAGCTGGAGCCCATGTCACAGAAGTGACACCCACAGGATGCGCCTGATCAATCCTTGTGGTGTCCCAGCCACCATCAGTTCGAGCAGTGAAGACTGAGATGTTCCCATCTGAGGAACCACTAGCCAAGCACAGGCCAAGCTCGTGAGGAGCCCACGCAATGGAATTGACAGAGCTCTTGTGCTCAGTGAATACATGCGCCTGAATCCACTCATCAGGTTTGCTGCCTTCTTTCCAGATGATCACTTGGCCATCATAGCCACAAGATGCTATCAAGGAACCAAATTTTGGATGGGCCCATGTCACCTGCCATACCGGACCTTGGTGGCCGCTCAGGGTTGCAAGGTGCTGATGAGAAGAGCCACTCACACCGATAATTTTGATGGTAGCATCGGAAGATGCTGTTGCCAAACGCTTGCCATAGTAGTCCATCTGCACATCATGGACAACATCCTGGTGACCAGTCTCTATCTTCTGTGCCGGCATTGCTCCAATCCTTGAATACTTGTTGAAAAACTACATGCTTGATGAGTTAGAAATCAAATGGGGTAAAAATATTGCATTTAAATCATGAAAGCAGATTAAATTTTAAAGGGTTGCAATCCAATTAGCTGAATCAATACCACACCAACTATCCAGCATTGGCTGTTAAAGATATTAAATTATCTAATTTTATCTTTTGCCACAGGCCATAAAAAAACAATTTTGCAAAACTACAATTAGTTAGAAGCAACTGGAGTAAATAAAATATAAATCATGATTCAAATTTGAACATTTAACTGGAAGGAAGGATTCAGCAGTTTAAAATAAGTAGCTTAGATGATGCAACAACATGATATTTTTTAATCAACATTGGTAAAGTAAAAGAGCTAACTTATAGATTGGCATCATATTTGACCCCCTTTTTTCAAAAATAAGCATAAACCGATCGAAAAATAGACTTGAAGAAAAGAAGAAATACAGATCATACAAGATAATGGTGGGGAAAAAAGCTCTAGTGCTTTACAGATAGATTAAGCCTTAAGTTCAGTCTGAATACTGCAGCATATAATTCTACAAAGGAGAAGAAATACAAGATCCAGAAAGACAAGATAACAGATCTGAAATAGTTTCATAAGATAAAAGAGAAGGACATAATTCAATCGAACAAAGAAACTAGCAAGACCACATCACGCAAACTACATCCCGTACAAGACCCAACGGATTCCGACTCTTTCCATCATTTACAAGATCTACAAAACACAAAACCAGATCTAAAATGTAACGATCATATTCATCCAAATCTGAGCAAAACCCGGGCCATTACCTCGCATCCAATACTAAGATCTGGAAAAACGCACACAACAAAAACAACAACGACCAGATCACCATCGGAAGATAAAACTTACGATTGAGGTAGAGCAAAGAGATCCGGGAAGATCCTTCCGGTGAGAACTGTCGTCGTCGAAGCGGCGGCAGCGGAGTCGCCCGGCGAACTCGGGACGCGGAGGCGGTCGATCTATTTAGGTATCCGATCACAGAAAACCGAAGCAATTCTTTTTATTAACGCATTTATTAAATTTCGCGGATCCAAATTCGAATCCAGAATCCTGTGACCCGGATCCGATGTAACCTTTAATGGGCCGGCAAGGTCCGACAGCCCACAATTGCTTTAAATTAATTCCAAATTTCTATTTCTTTCAACTCATCTCCTTCCTTGCCTTGGTCGAATACATTTATTTGAAAAAAAAAATGGAACTAAGTTAACCCAAATAAAAAAGTTATACAATATAAGAGTTTGGTTTTTTTATAGATATTATCAAATTGTCAATTAATTTATTTAATTATTTAATTTTTTTTAACATTGCTTTCATTGAAGAATTTTATAAGTTTATTTATTCATTTTGGTTTATTTATTATTATTCATACATATAATTTAAAAACCATCTTACTCCCATGACTGAATAATTGACTATCTCTATTTATAATGTTAATGAGCTGAATATGTTCAAGGATATTTAATTTAATGGATTTTTTAAAATTATAAATAAATCTCTAAAATATTCATTGCTATTAAAATTTAACAATAATTGATCAAAGGCGCACTTAAGATTATAAAATTTTCAAAAGACACACTGACATTTTAGATTTATCAAAAAAACGTATTTGTCTTCAATTTTACCCTTATTACTAATCACTATGGTATTATATTCAACAAACAACTTTGTTGTGGTGTTAGATTTAAAATAATAATAATAATAATAATAATGGCATGCTTCATTTTAAACTAACGATTGCACACATGTATAATATAACATATAATTATATTTAAATTTTATCTAACCCAAAAAGAAATTTAATTTTGAAAATTTTAAAATATATTTTCAAATTAAAATTTAGAAATTATCTTTTTGATTCTGATAAATTATTTTCTAAAATTTTAATTTTGAATTAAGATTTAAATTTTTATTTTTACGATTTATAATTATATATTTATTTTTTGAATTTATATTTTTTATATTTATGATATTATTTTCTAAATTTATATAATTTGAATTGATGGTAAAATTACTAATAAACATTAAAATTTTTGTTAGTGCGAAAAGAAAAAAAGAGGACATTAACATAATTAATTTAATTTATAATTTCACCAAATTAATTGAGAGTTAGATAGTAAAGATTTATACTTTTAATAAATAGTAAAATATCAATATTATAATTGTGCTGATTTTAGGAGTTATACCATTTCGAAATGGATTTATATAATTTCGAAATGATATTGATTTTTAAAAATCAATTCCATTGGTGGGACTAATTTTTGAAATCCAGCGTTATAGTGATATATTTTTTTTTTGAAATCCAACCCCACAATGGTGTAACTTTTTTAAATTTAGTATCACAATAATGCTATTCTTTGAAATTCATTATTATAGTTATGATATTCTTTGAATGCAATATTATAATGATCGATGGGAGAAACAAACTGAAAAATAAGTACATCTTTTCATAAATTTAAAAAAGTCAATCTTATAATTATGTGCATTTGAGATTAATTATGGAAAATTTAAAATCTCTTACCAGTACAATTTACTCGTACTTAAGATGACTTAGCTATACTGTAATTAAAAATAATAATTAATCAGGTTAGGTTAGGTAACATTCAATCTGATAATCGATTCGATTTCATAGAAATTTTTCACCGATCATCAAGATAAATAATTTTAGTAGACAGTCCAGAAATCTATCATCTCAAACGTCCTATTTAAATTATTTTTTTATAAAATTCATCGTAATTGAGTATCATCGCAAGTATTTAAAAAATAACTAATCACTTTTTTATTATACCATAATCCCCGAATAGTTTACTGTAATTAACAGTGCATTTAAGTATAATTGCCTAACTACAAATGTGCATGTCTTTACAGTGAGATCAACAACATATTTTAATATGATTTAATCATCGAGTTAATTAGTCGTATATCCATAGCTCCTCGGGGCGTAGTTAGAATTTAAAATTATCTAGGGCTGATAGAATCGAGAATTTTAAAAGTTGAAGTATCAAGAATTATGAGAAAACAAACAAAATTGAGTAATTGACGATCTTTATATAAAATTTTCTAAAGAACAAAAAAGAAATAGATTTGGTATCATATTAATATACGTTAAATAAAATTATGAGATATAACTTATATTTGCATACTTAGACATATGTCGCTCATGACGTGACAAAGCAGTGACCATCTCACATGCGCCCACTCACAAAGTGATTGCACTCGAAGTTGTTGCTCTCGGGAGGCAGCGTTTACCTCGCGTGGTATCACTTTGCTATCGGTCACACACGAAGCAGTTTCTGATCGCTTGGCGAGGCAGTGTCTGCCTCACGAGCGCCTTGTCGACCATCTCTCGAGTGGCCAAAGATGGTTGGCTCTTTGTCAGCGACGGAATTAATAGATTAGAGTAAAATTAGAGAAAAAAAATAGTGTTGCGGAGAGGAAAAGAGATGTTACTATTGATAAATTCAGGATAAAAATATTAAATAAATTAGGATTAATATGTTTCTTAATTTTTAATTAATATAATGATTTTTATAAAATTTATCATTTTCAATTGATATTTTATTTTTAAAATTAATTATTTTTAATTTGATATTTTATCAATTAATAAATTTATGATGGACTAAAAAATAAAAAAATAATCAAAACTTTAAAAGGATGTGGGGCTGGAGCCCACCCTAGCCCAAGTGGCTCCGCCCCTAAGCTCCTGGTCTGTTCTGTTCAGTTTAACCCCAAATGAAAAACAAAAATTATCTTAATACGAACACATGTCCGAAAGCACAGGAATTTATAATGACATTTAATTAGTGATGATCACTTTTTTCTTTAGATTTATATCTTCACTTAAGATAATAGAAACTTGACTTCCGGTTTAAGTGCTAACACATTGACTTAATACGCTTTACATGTGACAGAACAGTGAAGGTATTTCTCTATAAAAATGTTATTAAAATCTTAAAAGAACGTTATTTTTCATTTATTATTAAAATAATACCTTATTGTATGTTGGGGTCGGTTCCGGGTCATTGCCGGAGTGATACAAACTGATATGATTTCATCGAGATTAATATTAAATACTATCTACGTAAAATGATATTGCTCCGCTATAGATACTGATCACGGATAACAGCAATTCGTTTCCCAAGATACAACGACGATATCTTAAAATATCATCACTATAAATTTCAAAACCAACGAACCTTCACATAGGCTTTTTGGACTTTTGATGCACAAGAAGAGATGAATACTAATGAACTTTGAATGATTGAATAAATGAATCCATCATCTAGGGGACTCTATTTATACAAGAAAAGAGGTGATGTATCTTTTGGTAAGTGGGTGTCTTCCGCCCGACTACCGCTTAGCGATTTTTACAACATTGCATATGACACGTCACCCGAGTGTCACGTCAGCATAAATTTATGAGTATTTCATGGAAGCGGTTTGTCTTCATACTCATATCGGTGACACTTCTATCAAGAGTATCTTACCATACTCCACCTTATACAGGAATAGAAGTCATTAAAAGCATAAGCTTAACCTCATTACATATGATAGGACAACACATGTTAATCCAAGGATTGAGATAGAGATAATATATCTTGTGTGCTGTAACATAACTTTTGTAACCTCGTTGTCCCATTAAACCAAGATCATGGGATTTTCAGTCAACAAGGTTGAGTTTCAGCTACAGTCGTTTCAGTTATAGATTTTTAAACACATTCCTCTCGATGAGCACTATACTTGATCTCGACTTAGCCCCTTTGTAAGAGGATCTACCAAATTATCTTTAGACTTAACATATTCGATTGCAATTACTCCATTCGAGATCAACTGCCTAATGGTATTGTGTCTACGACGTATATATTGTGACTTACCATTATACATATTACTCTGTGCCCTTCCAATCGCCGATTGACTATCACATTGTATAAGTACGGCGGGTACAGGTTCGTCCAACTCGGAATATCTTCTAAGAAGTTTCACAGTCATTCAGCTTCTTCAGCTGCTTTGTCTAGTGCTATAAACTCGGATTCCATAGTTGACCAAGCAATGCATATTTGCTTAGTGGACTCCCAAGATACTGCTCCCCCACCGATCGTGAATACATATCCACTAGTGGATTTGAAGTCTTTTGTATCTGATATCCAATTAGCATCACAATATCCCTCTAAGCCAGCGGAATATCTTCCGCAATATAATTCGTAGTTTATAGTATATTTAAAACATCTATGAACTCGCATCGGTGCTTTCCAATGGGTGTCGTTTGGATTACTCGTAAAACGACCAGCTTGTTGACCGTACAGGTAATATCTGGACGTGTGCAATTTGTGAGATACATTAAGTTGCCTATTATTCGAGAATATTCCAATTGCGATATGGGTTCACCATAGTTTTTCGCTAAGTGTTGACTTAGATCCATAAGTGTTTTCACTGTAGAGAGACCATACGCATTAAACTTTTTCAATAACAACTCTACATAGTAGGATTGTATCGGAACTATCCCATCAAATGTCCTGAGAATTTTAATTCCCAATATAACATCTGCTCAATCCATATCTTTCATATTGAAATTGTTGGTCAACATTCTCTTTGTACTCATGATTATCACATGATTACTGCTCATTATAAGCATACCGTCTACGTATAGACAGACGATTATATGACCTTCAGGTGCGGTTTTGACATAAATGCATTTGTCATATTCATTTATTTTGAATTCGTTTAACAACATATTTTGTCAACTTTTTCATGTCATTGTTTAGGTGCTTGTTTAAGTTTGTATAACGACTTAACAAGTCGACACACCTTTTTCTCCTTTCCTGGAGCTACAAACCTCTCGAGTTGCTCCATATAGATTTCTTCGTCCAACTCACCATTTAAGAATGCAATCTTAACATCCATTTGATGTATTTCAAGGTCATACAGTGCTGCGATGGCTATCAGCACTCGTATGGACGTAATCCTTGTTACAGGTGAGTAGGTATCGAAGTAGTCAAGACTCTCCTTTTGCTTGAACCCTTTGGCTACAAGTCTGGTTTTATACTTGTCAATCGATCCATCAACTTCATACTTGTGTTTTAGTATCTACTTATAACCTAATAGTTTAGTACCAGAAGAAAGATCTATTAATTCCCAAGTATGATTATTCATGATGGACTCAATTTCATTATTGACAGTCTCTTGCCACAATGGTGCGTCGGGACTAGAGAGAGCTTCGCTTAATGTTCTTGGGTCCATTTCCGACAAAAAAGTCATGAAGTCCGACCCGAACGATTTCTCAACTCTAGTCTGTTTGTTCCGACGTGACTCTGAGTTTTGATCGTCAATAGTCCTTTTACGACTATTGATGTTTGATAATAAATTTAATTTGACTAAACATTTTAAAGTGGAGCTATTCTTTGACTACGTTTGTGAGAAGAGACTATCTGTGTTTTTTTTTTTAATTCAATTAACACATGAACACATATAAGGAAGCAAACACCTTTGAAAATTTCATTTGTGGGACTATTTTCCATATACTTTATTCTATTCCAATTTTGGGCTGACTTTAAACAATTAATTTCTTATTCACCTGTAATCGGTTTTGAGCAAATTAATAGTCTAAATTTATTTATGTGAAACGTAGATTTCGTTTTTGAAGTCAATTCTAACTTTCATCATTGATGACACTTTAATTTTTCTTTACAAAATTTTATTCGATGACTCAAATATCCGACACTGTATATATTTTTATCGAAAATATCTTTATGTTTTTGAAATGTTGCCCATGTTCTTCGCCAAAAGCAAAGTGATACGGTCAAATGAAGAGGAGGGCATAGTTTCTAAAATCGCTATGCGATTATAGGATCATAAGATCCTATGATGCGGTAGCATCTCAGAGTTATGGTACATTGGCAGGATGATTAATTGTGATATCAGGGATTCGCAATTCGATCACCTGCTACGACGTATTTTACAAAAATATTTTCATTCAAATGAGGCGCGAACACTAAGTCGTTGGAATTCTGGACGACCCGCAACGAGCTCTTTTCCATTTTATCCTAATATCGGTGAAAAATTTTCATTGAATTGGACCGATCACTTTAAATTCGCATCTTGATCCGGGCGTATGATTTTTGGAAGGATCGAGGGCTCGGTCAGGTCCGATTGCTGATCTGAACCGGTAGTTAATAGGTCCGATCAAAGGTCACCCCGGGGTCAGGGCCCTTGGGGTCGATCATCCGAGGTCGGGGCCACCAAGGTCGGTCGCCCGAGGTCGGGATCATCGAGGTCAGTCGTCCGAGGTCGGGACCATCGAGGTCAGTCGTCCGAGGTCGGGACCATTGAGGTCATCCGTCCGGGGTCAAGACCTTCAAGGTCGGTCGTCCGAGGTCAGGTACTCATGATCATGCGGGGACGGCCGAATAATTGCGAGTCCTTCCTATCGCATGAGCTTTTCTTATCAGATATTCAAGAGATAATCCCCTCTGACATAATCATTGCCTGGCACAGCCGCCAATAATTAAAGGGGAACAGAAGAGACATATTAGGCAAGGTGTCAGGCGTTTATGAGGGTCAGGCGGCTATGGCAGTTTCACGGCATTAAATGCGGCCGTCAATATCACCATCTGTCAACTGACCATCCCTTAATGAGATTTGCCAACCCTGACACAGCAGAAAGTTGCCTCTCCCCTATATAAACCCCCCCTGGGGCTTCAAAGAAGGGGTCGCTGCCATTTTGCAACCACTCCACTAGATTGAGAGCTCTTTTTCGGTCCGACCTCCCAAACGATAGCAGACCGAGTCGGCTTGGTTAGACCGAGTCATTCCGTGGAGGAACCGATCTTCACTCGTCGACAGGATCAAATTTGGCGCCGTCTGTGGGAAATCTCACTTGATCGAGAGCCGAAGATGAGCGACTCCAACCGGATGGCCGTGATGCTTTCGCAAGAAGACCTCGACCTGCTAGTAGAAGCTAAAGCTAGGAAGTTGGCGGAGGCGCAACAAGCAGCGGCCCGACCCGCTCAGGCGGGCCCGGCCGAGCAGACTGCCCGCGTGGGCACCGAAGGAGGAGCACGGCAGGGGGAGAGCCCTCATTTTCACCCGGCACTGTTTGGGCCGGCAGAGGGAGCGGGACAGTCTGATCCCCATGAAGCCACTTCCAGTCATGCCAAAGCTGATAAAGGGAAGGCCCCCCTTGTGCCGATCCCGGAAGAGCCTACTGGTTTCCCCTTTTCTAACAGGATTCTACAGGAGCCGCTCTCGAAACACTTTCGACTCCTATCTATTCCCGAATATGGAGGGGCTACGGACCCGGAAGAGCACTTAAAGAAATTTGAAAACGCCTCGATGCTGCACCAGTACCCGGATGGTGTTAAGTGCAGGGCCTTCCTGACCACCCTGGCCGGACCAGCCCAGCGGTGGTTTGACAGACTTCCCGAAGGATCAATCAAGGACTTCTCTGATTTCAAAAGATTATTTCTGCAGCATTTGCCAGTAGTAAGAGACATCACAAGACCAGCTTGAACCTGTTTACCATGAAGCAGGGCCCCAAGGAGCCCTTGAAGGCCTATATCAATAGGTTTAATAAAGTGGCGCTGGACGTTCCCACTGCTACGTCTGAGGTGTTGGTCAGTGCCTCCGCACAGGGCTTGCAAGAGGGCGAGTTCTTCAGATCTTTGATCAGAAAGCCCCCCAAGGACTTTGAAAGCCTCCTGGGTAAAGCCAGTAAGTACGTGGATGTGGAAGAAGCACAGGCCGCCAGGCGGCCGGAGGTCAGACCTGCGTCCGAGAATCCTCAGCAGCATCATAGAAATGCGCCTCTCGGGGGACCTCTCAGAAGCCCCAGAGCCGGTGGACACCGACCCATAGCCGAGAGAGGGATAGTTCAGCAAGTAGCCCAGGGTTGCCTCCCTTCCAGATGGCAGCCCTACTGTTCCTTCCACAACAGCTATACACACGACCTTCAAGACTGTTGGCAGGCCGGCAAAGGTCGGGGCCGCAACAGTCGGGGAAGTCCGAGAGGGGCTCCCCAAGGAAGTGGTCGAGGCCTGGGAAGAACGTCACCAAGCCAACCCGAGCCCCCGGCTCGACCAACCACTTCTGCAGCCAGACAGCTGTTCCAGACCCCGGCTCCACCGAGAACAGGAATGCTAGCGAAGAGCAAGCCAATCAACAAAATGCAGTACATGGATCCATCAACGTGATTTCCGGAGGCCCCACCTATGGGGACTCCAATAGAGCCCGGAAATCACAGGTTAGGCGGCTCGATATCTACCAAGTGGGCTGCAGTTCCGCCCAAGCTCAGGGGCCGCAGATCAGTTTTGGCCCTTCAGACCTACAAGGAATAGAAGTACCTCATGAGGATGCCCTGGTCATCACAGCGATCATAGCTAATTACCAGATTCATAGAACCATTGTGAATACAGGGAGCTCGGTAAACATCTTGTACTTAAAAGCCTTTGAGCAATTGCAGATCGAAGCTACTGAGCTCCGACCCGTGGCCACCCCTCTATTCGGATTCACGGGGAACGAGGTCCAGCCCTTGGGCCAGATCAGATTGGCCATCTCGCTCGGGGAAGAACCTTTGAGAAGGACTCGATGGTCCACCTTCCTGGTAGTGGACGCCCCCTCGGCCTACAATGCTATCCTGGGCCGACCGGTGCTAAACGAGTTCCGAGCCGTGGTGTCCACTTTCTACCTGAAAGTCAAATTCCCAGTGGGGGACCAGGTCGGAGAAGCTAAAGGAGACCAGAAGGTGGCACGTCGATGCTATGTGGACGACGTCCGAGTGGAGGTTAGTAAGTCCTTCCGAGCAACGCCGGCCAATTGCAACATGGTACAATCTTCTCAGCCCTCTCCTTGGGTTGATCTGATAGAGGAAAAAGAAGAGGTCCAGCTCTTGCCCGACCGGGAAGAAACTAAAGTGCAGATAGCTCCTGGATTGGCGCCCGACCTCAAACAACAGTTAATAGAGTGTTTGACTCAGAATCGGGACGTATTTGCCTGGTCCCAGCAAGATCTGAAAGGGGTCAGACCAGAAGTAATGGAGCACAAGCTGCACGTGTACCCCGACGCCCGACCTGTTTAGCAGAAGAAAAGAGATTTCAGCCCCGACCAGAACCAGATCATTCAGCCGAAGTGGAAAGACTGCTGGAAGCGGGGCACGTCCGAGAAGTCCAATTCCCGGCCTGGTTGGCCAACGTGGTGCTAGTCTCCAAGCCGGGCGACAAGTGGAGGGTCTGTATTGACTTCAGGGACCTCAATAAAGCTTTCCCTAAGGACTGTTACCCGCTCCCTCGGATAGATCAGATGGTAGACTCTACCGCCGGGAATGAACTCATCTGCATGTTGGATGCCTACCAGGGATATCATCAAGTACCCTTAGCATTAGAAGATCAAGAGATGGTCAGTTTTGTCACTGCCGAAGGCACCTATTGCTACACAGTTATGCCCTTCGGACTCAAAAATGCTGGGGCAACCTATCAAAGGCTGATGAATAAAGTCTTCAAGGAGCAGCTCGGGAGAAACGTGGAGGTGTACGTAGATGACATTCTCATCAAGTCCTCCCAAGCGGCCGACCTCGTAGCCGATGTTCGGGAGACCTACGGCACTCTCCGAAGGTATGGCCTCAAACTTAACCCGGCAAAATGTCTGTTCGGAGCCAAAAGTGGAAAATTCCTGGGTTACATCTTGACCGAGCGGGGGATAGAAGCCAACCCGAGTAAGGTGCAAGCCCTGCTGGACATGCCACCGCCGAAAAACCTGAGGGAGGTTCAACGCTTGACCGGGAGAATCACGGCCCTATCTCGGTTTATCTCCCGGTCGGCCGCCAGGAGTCTGCCGTTCTTCAAGATCTTGCGCAAAGCTTCCAAGTTCCAGTGGGATGCCGAGTGCGACCGAGCTTTCGAAGAGTTGAAGACCTACTTAGTCGGTCTGCCGGTGCTGGCCAAACCGGAAGAGGGAGAACCCTTGTATGTTTATTTATCTACCACTGAAGAAGCTGTTAGTGCTGTGCTTGTAACCCAGAAAGGGACCGAACAGCAACCGGTCTATTTCTTTGGGCATCTACTTCAAGAAACCGAGTGTAGGTACACTACACTCGAGAAGTTAGCTTATGTGCTAGTGTTGATGGCTCGGCGACTGCGGCCATACTTCCTGGCTCATCCGATCCGGGTGCTAACTAACAGCACCCTGGGAAAGGTACTGGTCAACCCAGAGATCTCAGGTCGGATGGTCAAGTGGACAACCGAACTGAGTGAGTACGATCTTCAGTACTTACCCCGATCTGCAATCAAAGCTCAAGCATTGGCGGATTTCCTAAGCGAGCTCCATGCCGAGGAAGAAGAAGGAGCCCGGAAGATCTACGTGGATGGGTCGGCTACTCGGGCAGGAAGTGGCGTAGGGATCTTGATGATCTCCCCTAAGGGAGACCCCCTTCATTTGGCTGTGCGTCTAGAGTACCCGGCCACTAACAACCAGGCGGAATATGAAGCCCTCTTGGCAGGACTTCAGGCAGCCAAGCAGGTCGGAGCCACTCGGGTCATCCTACACTCTGATTCTCAGTTGGTGACTCAACAGGTGGCTGGGAGGTTCGAAGTGAATGACGAAAAGCTACAGGCTTATGTAGAAGCCTATCAGCAGCTACAAACAGAATTTCAAGAAATCCAGATTACGCAGATCCCCCGAGGAGACAACGCCAAGGCAGACGAGTTGGCTCGACTGGCCAGCTCTGTCCGACCGTGGGTCTTCCCCAAGCCTTCACCTCAGGTCATGCTAGTAGCTCAGGTCGAGAGGGAAGCGGAAATGGAGATAGAGGGGGACTGGAGAGCTCCCTTCATCGCCTACTTGAAGGAAGGAACTCTTCCGGGAAGCCCCGAACAAGCTCGGATACTGAAGATCAAAGCAGCCCGGTTCACTCTGATAGGGGACGCACTATACAAGCGGGCTTTTTCCCGACCTCTAGCCAAATGCCTCGGAAAAGAAGATGCGGACTATGTACTCAGAGAGGTGCATTTGGGGTGCTGCGGAAATCATTCAGGAGGTCGATCCATGGCTCGGAAGGTTCTGTTGGCCGGTTACTTCTGGCCGACCCTTCAGAAGGACGCTGAGAAGATGGCTCTTTCCTGCCTTTCTTGTCAGAAGTACGAGAATCTATCGCACCGACCGGTCGAGATGTTGAGAGCTTCCACCGTGTCATGTCCCTTCGACCAATGGGGCATGGACATAGTCGGGCCGTTCCCCAAAGCAGCCGGTCAGAAGAAATTCTTGCTAGTGGCAGTGGATTACTTCTCTAAGTGGATCGAGGCGGAGGCCTTAGCTCGAATCACTGAGCAAGCGGTGAAGAAATTCCTGTGGCAGAGTATCTTATGCCGATATGGCATACCACATAAGCTGCTGTCAGACAATGACCGACAATTTCAAGGCCGGATAATCAGAAGTTGGTGCCAGGAATTTGGGATCAAGCAGGCCTTCACTTCCGTGGCATACCCCCAAAGCAATGGTCAGGCCGAAGTAGCCAACAGAGAGATTTTGAGAGGGCTCAAAGCTAAGCTGGATCAGGTCGGCGGGTCTTGGGTAGATGAATTGCCCGGAGTCCTGTGGGCCCTTCGAACCACACCTAAAGAGGGGTCAGGATGCACTCCTTTCCAGTTAGTCTATGGTAGTGAGGCGGTGGTCCCCATGGAAGTAGGCTGTGAGTTTGACAGAAGACACCTGTATGGAGAGGATAATGCGGAGAAAAGACGAGCTGAGCTGGATCTGATTGAGGAGGTCAGAGCTAAGGCCGCAGTCCGAATGACCGCTTACCAACAAAGGATGCGGAACCGATACAACCAACAAGTCATACCTCGACATTTCCAAGTAGGAGACAAGGTATGGAAAAGAATCAAGCCCGTGGGTGAAGTAGGCAAGCTGGAGCCTCCATGGAGTGGTCCGTTCCTGGTGGTCGAGGCGCTGGGGTCGGGAGCCTACTACCTGCAGGATGCTCAAGGAAAGCGACTCGGAAGACCTTGGAGCGCAATTCACTTAAGATTGTATCGTGAGGAGAGCGGAGAGAAATGATTCTTGTAAATGTACTCAGAGAAAACGATGACAAGAACTCCAACTCTCCCAAAACAGCCAAAGCAAGTTATAAGTGAGCTTGCACTCACGCACCCACCGGACTCGGCGCCGATCGGGCATGGCGTTCCATGTTCGGTCGGGCCCGGTCGGGCGTGGCGGTCCACGCTCGGTCAGGGTAAGTCGGACGGTGTCCAGACTCTTGCCAAAGCAAGTTATAAGTGAGCTCGCACTCACGCACCCACCGGACTTGGCGCCGATCGGGCGTGGCGTTCCAAGTTCGGTCGGGCCCGGTCGGGCGTGGCGGTCCACGCTCGGTCAGGATAAGTCGGACGGTGTCCAGGCTCTTGCCCGAAATAAACATGAATCATTATTTTCCTGCAGTATCTATCGCCGAGTCAGGGTATCCGCCTGACCGGGCCAAACCGCTGAGTCAGGTCATACTCCCGACCGACCCCCATCGCTGAACCAAAATATCGATCTGACTAGGCTATAATCCCGAGTTCGGGAAGAGGCCAGGTTGGGAGAGTAACAGCACGAATCGCCCGAGCGCTTAACACTTAGCCAAATTTTCGAGTTGGCCTAAAAAATCAAGCTAAGTAAACTAGGGTGAACATCCCGAGTAATCGGCAATAAGCGAGTACGTCAAATAAGCAACACTTGGCAAAAATTTAACATGTCATAAACGGCTAGACGAAATAAAGAAAAAGGGAAAATTCACAGGAATAAGATAAGGTCCGGGGCCGTCACAAAGTCGGGCCTGGTAGACCAAGTCGGAAAATTAGATATCATTACAAAAAATTTCGAAGAGTTTAAGGAAGGGGCAAGAGCGGACAAAGCAGCAGCTCGGGCAAAAGAAGGTCAGGGCCACCAAACTAAGTAGAGCTTGGAAAGTTAATCTAAGTAAAGGGAGGGAAGGCGTCTTCAGGAATCGAGGCCTTGATCCGCCTCAGATTCACGGCATTAGGGAGAAGGTCCTCAGGAAGATGGCCAGCTTCGGTCAGCTGCTGGATAGCACCTCGTGCGCCAAACATGATCATGCCTCCCGTACGCTCCGATACCAGGTTCAGGAAGGAGTCTGACTGGATGTAGGCTACGCGGGCGGCTTCAATCCGGGCCGATTCGCCCGACTTATAATCCTCCAACTCCTTCCTGAGTCGAGTAAGCTCGGCGTCCTGCCACTGGATGGTGGTCTCCCGAACTGCCAGCTGCGCCTCCTGGCCCACTAGGTGCATCTCTAAACCCTTAAGCGCCTCTTGCTGGGCCGCCAGCTCAGTCTCTTTATTCTTCAGGGCAAGTTGAGTTTGGTGATGAGCCTCGCCTGACTCCTTCAGTTTCCGCTGGAGCCCCTTATTATCTGTTGTCATCTTGGCCAAGTCCGCATGAGCTCGGGTGTACCGAGCCTTGAGGGTCTTATTGTCGCCCTCCAGATGAGCCACCCGATTAGTTAGGCGCTCCGTCGCCGCCGCTGACTGAGCCATCGACCGCTGCTCTTCCTCTGAACGGGCCTCCAACTCTGATATATGAGACCTCAGAGCAGTTATTTCAGAGCGCAGCTGGTCCAGGCCTTGGTCACCTGGAGGAAGGGTGCTCTGCGCCACTCGGGCTTCTAAGTCTCTCACTTGCCTCTCAGCCTCTCGGCGTGCCCGGGTGTTGTCAACCAACGCTTGGCCAACCGCGTGACTCAGCGCCCATTGCTGCATAATGATGTGAAGGTCACGTGTGTAAACATAGACACTCTAAGGAGGAAGAAGGTACCTGAGTCATTCCCACGAAGGAGTGGTCGGCTAAAGTAACCGGGTCCATAGCAAAGAACGCTGTCCACCCTTCCTCCCAGCCCGAGACCAACCTATCGTGCAAGTTCAGTGGCTGAGGCTGGACGGTCGGGATCAGAGTAATAGCCGAAGGCACTTGGACGTCCACAGTTGATCGCGGCGGGGAATTCAGGGATAGAAGGGCGTCAACGGCTTCGGTGTGGGCAGTGCTCGACTGAGGGGCTGAGAGCGTGGCGCGGACCTCGAGGTCGATGCGCCGGAAGGTATTGTCGCGGAAGTAGGAGGTCGGGTTGTTGACCGAGGTGTTGTCCGGACCAGAGCCCGAGGATCAGGCCGGGGAACCGCGGGAGCCAAAGCCGAGCTTGGGGCCGGGAGTCGAGGGCTGACCATAGCTTGATCGGGACGAGAAGGCGTCGCAGCCTGACCCTCCATGGTTGGTTCAGGAGATGAAGGTACATCCACGCTGGGAACCAGCCGGCGGCGTTTTCGGGCCGATCTAAGAGAAGCGGCCGGGTCCACTTCTTCTTCCTCTGCCTCCGCAGGGGAAGAGGTCCCCTCGCCAGTTGTCCGAGTTGTCACTCCCGCCTCTTCGGTCGGGAGACTCTCTCCGAGGTCACTTGCTGCAACTGCCAGCGGTTCGGGATCTGATGCAACGTTAACTGGCGGTATCCCTCGGGCGGCTACTAGCTGGGCAGCCAGAGCCTCCATGGCTTCATCCTCCCGATCCAGTACCGCATCAACCCTAGCACTGTACATGACTTCGGCTGCACAAAGGAAAAAGTCTTAGTTAGCACTAACAAGCTCACCAAGCAGGTAGAAACGTACCGAGGGTGCCGGGTAGCTCTGCCGGGACTTGGCTCAGCCGGAACAGATACAGCATCCCCTCGATCAATAGCTTGCCCGCGTGGTATCGGGCTCCCCCGAGCTTAGAAACTGCAGAACGGTAGCCCGGTTCTGAACGAAGGTTCTTGGGCAGCTGTGGGTGATCAGGCAGGTTTTCTACCCACACGGTAGGCCAGTTCGGCGGGGGGATTGATTGGATATAGAAGAAGTGAGATTTCCAACCTTTATTGGAGGAAGGCACCTTCTCCAGGAAGGCAGAGTTAATACGAGCCTGGAAGTAGAAGTTCCCGGGCTCTTGTTTCTTAAGATAATAGAAAAAATGAAATACTCGGGGTTCTAGGGGGATTTTGTGGGCGGTGAAGATGATCACGGCGCCGCACAAGATTCGGATCGAGTTCGGGGCTAATTGAGACAAAGAGACCTGGAAATAACGGCAGATCTCGCGGAAGAAAGGATGTAGGGGAAAGCGCAGACCGGCTGACAGCTGGTCGGAAAAGACGGTGAAATGACTTAAGGGGGGCTGGTGTGCCCGACCTCGACGGTCAGGCTGAGTTATCGAGTGGTCTTCTGGGATCAAGTAATCTATACGTAGAGTTTCTATCTGACCTAGGGTAAGGGAAGATCGGGTAGTCAGGTACCATGGCTCGGGAGGCGCAGACGGAGGTGCAGACGATGAGGCCATCAAAATGAAATCAAAAAAGGCACGGCGGGAGATCGGCAAAAAGAAAAAGTACCTAAAGGGGAGGTTCACCGGAGACACTGTTCGTCGGAGTCGAGGAGGTCGGGCGGCGGAGATCGGACAGAAGTCGAATAGAAAGCGAAGATCAGGATAAAAGGAGGTGAAACGAGGGGGCAAACCTATTTATACCACGGGTGAAACCAGGGGGATCGTCTGATGAAGAAGAAGAAAATGGCGGGGCAGACTCCTCGCCGTCCGATCCCTGTCATTTCCCAGACCTCGAAGCTTTACTCGCACGGCGCCCAGGCCACGCTGGTAACGTTTCGTTGCTCGAGGCCCCCAGTCGGGAAGCGACACGCGTCCTCATATTAATGAGGATTTGATGGGGGATACGGCATTAAGAGGAAGGATTGACCGTACGAGGTAAGGAGGCAAGCTGATCGAGCAGGGAGCCTAGTCAGTCGGATCTCGCTCCTCCTTTGACTAGACTTGAGAGGGAGGCTTGTGATCCGGGCGTATGATTTTTGGAAGAATCGAGGGCTCGGTCAGGTCCGATTGCTGATCTGAACAGGTAGTTAATAGGTCCGATCAAAGGTCACCCCGGGGTCGGGGCCCTTGGGGTCGATCATCCGAGGTCGGGGCCACCAAGGTCGGTCGCCCGAGGTCGGGATCATCGAGGTCAGTCGTCCGAGGTCGGGACCATCGAGGTCAGTCGTCTGAGGTCGGGACCATTGAGGTCATCCGTCCGGGGTCAAGACCTTCAAGGTCGGTCGTCCGAGGTCAGGTACTCATGATCATGCGGGGACGGCCGAATAATTGCGAGTCCTTCCTATCGCATGAGCTTTTCTTATCAGATATTCAAGAGATAATCCCCTCTGACATAATCATTGTCTGGCACAGCCGCCAATAATTAAAGGGGAACAGAAGAGACATATTAGGCAAGGTGTCAGGCGTTTATGAGGGTCAGGCGGCTATGACAGTTTCACGGCATTAAATGCGGCCGTCAATATCACCATCTGTCAACTGACCATCCCTTAATGAGATTTGCCAACCCTGACACAGCAGAAAGTTGCCTCTCCCCTATATAAACCCCCCCTGGGGCTTCAAAGAAGGGGTCGCTGCCATTTTGCAACCACTCCACTAGATTGAGAGCTCTTTTCCGGTCCGACCTCCCAAACGATAGCAGACCGAGTCGGCTTGGTTAGACCGATCATTCCGTAGAGGAACCGATCTTCGCTCGTCGACAGGATCACATCTTATTTAATTCATCAATTTTTTTATGATACGGATGTATCAATTGATCAAGATCGATTTGGTTATTTTTTGCAATGAAATTAAAACAAAATCATTGGGATAGCACATAATCAATGGACTCAATACGATTTTATATTACAAACAATTCTACATCCGATTTAAAATACCGGAAGCATGAACAATGTTGTCGTCGACAGTGACACATAGCGACAACGCTGGCGAGGGGAATGCACAAGAGTGCACGAGGAGTGGCGCCAGCGCGAGGTGAGAGTAACATTGAACGAGGGTCATGAAATCTAAAATCTCGGGGTATATCATATTTTAAAAAAAATCTATATAATACGATTATAATAATGGATCAAATTATAAATATCTGATTAACAATCTGATGCACTCGACCATGCACGACAAAGTCAAACAGCTGGAAGACACGGTCTATTATACTTTCTTCCCGTCAAATCAATGACTTTGGGTGCCCACGTTGCCGCATTCAATTCGATCAGTTCAATTGGTTAAATGAAAAGGTCCAACGGAGACGCGAAGATCAAGAGACGTCCAATCGTACGGCCCGCCCCCGATTGTTCTCCGAACTCGGACGGTCAAGATGCCCCAGCTGGTCCCAATCATGTTATGGAGGTCGCGGGCCCCCCTACGTTTCCGGGAATTTGGAAACGGAAGAGAAATATTCGATTGGCAACTCGAAGTTATCGAAAATTTCAATTCGCTCCTCCCCTGAGCTCATAAGCAATTTCATCGGAAAGCTTCGACGACAACGAGGAGGAGTTTATTACGAGAAATAGAGAAGCTGCGGCATTTAATATCCAAAAGGTCGAATTTAGTGATCGGCGCTTAAGCTCTCTGTACAGTTGCCGGTGAGCCGGCGGCGCTTGGGCTGTGGTTCGTCGGCGGTCGCGGCGGAGTCGCAGCTGCTACAGCCGGAGGCGGCGGCGGCGTCGAGGATGGCGACGGGGCTCGCCGACGGAGCCCCCAGCGGCGACGCGGAGGAGCATGGAGGGTTGGGATTCGACCGGGACGCCGACGGACACGTGTCAAGGAGATAGTCGTCCATGAGCTGGCGACACCGGCTCACCGATACCTGCATGAAGGATGTAAAATGGCATGAGAAATGTTTAAAATAAAGGGGGAAAAAGAGATAATTCATTACGGTCCCGAATTCACTAAGGAAAGTTAGCAAGGCTCCGCGCCAAATTCGATGTCTGATCACCGCCAGTGCCATCACCCCCCATTCGCATGTACCGCTGTTTTTTTTGTTATTTCATTATATAATTTTTCAAGGAGAATAGAGACTAGGAATTGGGGTGATCGTTTCCGCGGTGAAGGGAAGCGGACAGTTAAAAGACAAAAATATACCTTGCTCGCCAATTCGGCGGAACGGCTCGACAAATCGCCGCCGCTCCCGGCGGAGGCACCGGCCGCGCAGAGCGCGGAGGCCACAGCGATCTCCGACGGCCTGAAGCTTAGGAAATCCACCACTTCGAAAGTAGAACGGATTAGTTTCGCATTCGTAGACTTGCGGACGGATAAAAAAAAAAGGATCTTTGTTGATATTGTGGATACCACGGAGGGAGGAGAGGACGAGGCCGGCGGCGCGGGAGAGGAGGCATGGCGCGGCGGAAAGGTGGGGGAGAAAGTCGAAGGGCGTGACGGCGCGCATCCGCCATCCGACGGCCGCCATGAGGAGGAGCTCCATCCGGCGGACGGTGGAGGGGTCGAACACGTAGCCGGTGTCCAGGATCTGAAGGTCGAGCAGCGACGGCACGCGCACCTCCTCCATCTTCGCCGCCACCGACACGCACGCCACCGAGACCAGTTGCATCGGCCACCCTTCGCCCCCATTCTCCACCGCCTTCCGTTTTTGGAATCCAACCAAATGGATCGATGTTTCGATCAATAATGAAGCATAGAGGCAGGCGATTGACCGAAGATCGCAATTGATTGAACTCACCGGAATGGAATGGGAAGAGAGGAATCGGTCGAGGTAGGTCACAGAGAGGTATGCCGTGGCTGCCCGGAATCGGTAGAACTCGTTCACCTACACGAATCGATTTAGTAATTCAACCAGCATTTTTCAAATTGATGGAGATGATCGAGTAGGAGAAACAGATCGGATGCCTTGAGGATCCACTTGACGGCGTCGTTGCGCGCGGCGGCGAGGAGGGGGCGGGCGACGAAGCGGGCGGCGCCGGGTGGCTCGTGCTCGGCCTCGACGGCGAGGAGAGTGGCCAAACCGCGGCCGTCCACGAGCGCAGCTGCGGCTGCGCGGCATGGCGGGGACCACTCGTCGTCGGCGTTCTCGAGGCAGAGGAGGTTTGACGAGGCGGTGAGCAGGTCAGGCGAGAGGGCCATGGTCAGGTGCGTTTCCCCGCGCCGGGAAACGCGAATCCGAGCATGGACTAGCTGACCGAGACCGAAAGCGCTGCCGCAGTCTCTCTCTCTCCCTCCCCGGCCGACTCTTGCATCAATCAGAAGAGAGAGAAAGGAGGGAGCGATGGACGATGGTTCTGAAGAAAGGGATACAGCGCGGCCTGCCTTTAATGGCAAAAAATAAAATACTGAAAATCTAATAAATATACAAGATTTGGTTACATTTCCAAACAAAATTAGTTAAAAAAAAAACGTTTTTGAAATGTGTTGATTCTGAAACTATTTTCCATTTAAAGATCGGTAATTGGAAACTGGAGGGGGATGATTAAGGTAAGTGTCCTGTGCCCGTCACGTTCAGGCGATGACGCCGAGCTTTAAACGGCGTGCTTATTTAAAGGTTTGTTTGTTTTTTTAAAATTTATTTGTATATAATCTATGATTTAAATCGGACGGCTAAATTCACGGCGGAGCATCGAAAATTCGTCATATGACATTGGCGGGGTGAGAAATTTCTAACTCAATTCAAAACGGATTAGGAATTAAATGGACTGAGAGAGTGTTTGGGAGAATTTTTACTTCTTGAAAAGTGATTCTTATAGAGATTATTTGAAGTCATGAGAAGCTAAAGCTTGGAATGTGAAATATAAGCTAAAAGCTGATACAAGGTAAAGTTTGAGTGTTTGATGAATAATTGTTTCCAAGCTTAATTTTTAGTTAAATGATAACAATATCCTTAAACTATATAAATTAATTTTTTTTAATTATCTAAATATAATTTTGATACACCATCAATAGTGTTTTATATATTTATTATTATATTCTGAATATTATATCAAAATTAATTTTTTTTAATAATATATATGTTTAAAAAATATATAATTAATAAAAATATAAAAAATGATAAAATTTATATAAATTTATAAAAATATTATAAAAAATTCTAAATATATAAATTATATAAAAATATAAAATTTTATTTAAAAATATGGTGGCAATTATGTAAAATGATAAATTTATTAAGGGTATAAATGTTTACTTTTAATTCTAGACCATAAGTAAAAAAACAGAAGCAGAAAAAAGCATCAAATTCTTGCTTCCAGCTTTTGACTAAAAGTTATAGAAGTTAAAGCAGAATCTGACATTCACAAACACTCAAAAGTACTTCTATGTAGCTAGAATCTAAAAGCAGCTAGCAGAAGCTCTCCCAAACACTCCTTGAGTGTGTGAGTAATATATATATATATATATATATATATATATATATTCATTTTTTCATTTTAATTTTAAATTTTAGAAGCAAAAAATTTCCCTAACTCGCAAGCTAAATGGAGATCATTATGATAGACCCGACTGTGGACCTGAGCCCTTAACCGGGTCAATAGGTTGGTTGTCCGTTGACTCGGTTCATCGGGCCGAATCGTAACTGGCCTGGTAGGATGCCAGACAAGTTATAGTTCCAGGGCCAAAAAGCCCAACCCTTTTTTTTTGTTAAGTGTCGTTGAACCATTGGTTAACCGACGGTTCTTAGCTGTTGGAACCAACAGTTCATAGCTGTTGGAGGGGTTTTTGGATATTTTTTCAGTGATTAAGATCATTTGACGATTTTTTGATAATGACTATGATTTAGTGTCATTACTATTCAAACTTTATAAATAGATAGTCCATTTCATCATTTCTACACATCTTCTCTACTCACATTCTTAATTTCACATTTTCTACACATTTTCGACTCCAAGTCTGTATTTCTATGCACTTTTGTTTCCAAGTTTAAACTACAATGGAAGGAGGTCAAAAGGTTCATCATCTTGATCTCAGAGTGGAAAAGAAATAGTGTACAAGGACTCTAACATTCAAATTTAATTCACCGATGATGAGACGAGGCTGAGGATACTATAAGAAAAATCGACTTCAACGACATTGAAAGATAATGATTTTATATGAAAACCGGGTTTTTTTACTTTTTAACAATGGTTTTTGCTAAAATCGTTGCCTTTTCAATGTTGTTTTGGAGGGTACGCTTTGAGCATACTTTTTGGACTACGACAAAGGTTTTTAGAAACTGTTGTCTATTTTGCATTGTTTAAGGTTACAATAATAGTTTTATTAACCGTTGCGTATTTTATGTTGTTTATAATAAAAGATAACCCTATTAACCATTGTCATTCTTCACCCATTGTGTGTTTTTCTTTGTGATTTCCTAGTTGATAATCACTTTTATATGCCACTGGTTGATTGGAGTCTTTGCTAGTACATCTATTGGGGAGTCTATATTAGATGAATGTTGGACGACTCTAACATTCTGATATTTTTTTTTATCAAACTCGTAGTTTCCTTTCGTCAGAAATTGCGGGGCAATGCTTTCGTCAGGAATTGTGGGGCAGTGACTGTTGGAATATACTTGTTGAACCCTAGATATTATATGTCGGATCGAGGTGAACCGGCAAGAGGGAGGGTGAATTGCCGCTGTAAAATTAAAATAAATCTTTTGTGCGGCTCACAAAGATTCCAGATTAGTAACAACAATCAATTAAAATAATCATAAACTAATTGAACTAGTAAAAGGGCTAAAACATAGAAATTTACTTGGTTGTTAACCTAGGAAGTTGCTAATCCAAGACAATTGAAGTTCACTATCAAAATTTCTTCAGGCGAAAAAGCCTTTTACAGACTTCGAAGCACAAGACAAAAGAAAATAAGAAACAATTCGTATGCAGTTGATGAATGATTTGGAACTGAGCTCTGGGGGTTTATTTATAGCCCCGGTCAATTCTATCCGTTTGCTAATGTGACAATATAGGGTCGCCCGAGTGGTTGTAGGCGCCTGACATGTGGCTTGTGCGTTATCCATATGCAATGGTCAAAAACTGCTAGCTAGGTAGATAGAACTTGCTCTCGGGCACCTATAAGCATAGGGTCCTCGAGCACTCGGACACCCCTATGCATACAGGCACCCGAGAGGACGGGCGCCGTATGCATACGGGCACCCGAGTGATTTTTGGTTAGCAACTTGCTGACTAGTCTTTAACTTGCCGATCAGTCTTTAACGGGTTTTCTTGGGTGATTTGTGGCCAACCGAAGTTAGGCTCACCCAAACCCGACTCCGGCCCTTCGCCCCTCGAGCATTCTTCCTCCCAGCTTCTCGTCCCTTGGACATCGCGCACATCCTTCTAGTTCCACCGATGTACTTTTCTGCAACCCCCCCATCCCTCGGATGCATTGAGCCTATCGGCTCACTTCCCCGTGCTATTCTTTGTTAGGACTAGTAGGAGAGCTAGAGGAGGGTGAATATCTCCAATCTTTGCTCGTTGTAGATTTGTTGCCACGGAAGACTTGAGCAATGCTAACACCTCGATTTCACTTGGTATCCACCTCCTTGAGGTGACTAATCTAAGGGTTCACTCTCCTCAGTTTTTCATACACTATGAAAGATCTCCTTCTTGAGGTGGAGAAACCTCTTACAAGCTTTCAGGAAGATACAACAAGAATCCAAGCAAATACAAAAGAAATCTTACAAGATTTACATAACTTAGCTCTCTTTGCTTTTCTTGCTATCTTCAAGCTTGGAATTGCCCCTTGATCCTTGGAAATGCACCAACACTAAGCTCAAGGCCTCACTTGAAATGACGATGAACGAGGAGGAAGTTGCGCAAGCGATACCGCTTCAAACCTGTGTGGAAACCCTATATACTCGACGCCTAGGGTTCCCTAATCAATTGTCCAATCTATTATCACGTCAGACTTAGCAGTTCAACGACTATTTTTTGAAGCTTAATTGATTAGCCAATCGATTAAGAATAACTTAATCGATTGCTGAATCGATTCAGCACCTTTCTGTGCTCTCGTGCAAAATTGCTGTAATCGATTACCCAATCGATTACAGAACACCTTGATTGATTACCCAATCAATTAAGGTAAGACTAAATCTATTACCCAATCGATTCAGCCAGCTTTTGTTCTCGCAATTCATTTCTCCCAATCGATTACCCCATCGATTCACTCATTCCTTAATCGATCTCCTAATCAATTAAGAAGACTTCTGTTCACGAGAAACCAACCCCAATCAATTGAGCCCAACCCTAACTTGTGTTTACAAGTCTAGGGCTCCCTTGCCTAACCTTGGCCAACTGTGACCTGTTAGGACTTCTCTACCAAGAGTCCGATCAACCCTTTGGCCAACATAGATTTCTCCTGTCTAACACCCAACTAGGACTTAACCTGATTCCCAACCAGATTTGCCTAACCCTCGAGTTAGGTCTAGTCTCTCGGTAGACTTCCACCTTGCCAGCGTGCGATTTCCCGATCCACCTGGACTTCGCCTAGTTCCACTAGGTCTTTTCCAGTTAAGTCTCCAGTCAACCTTGACCCACTTAACTCACATGATATTCAAACATTATGCGATATTCAAACATCCAAACATCCAACCTTAAGCTTACCAAGCTTACCAGACATAAGCTCACTCGAGCCTAGTCAAACTAGGTCAACCCCTGACCTAACCAAGATTGCACCAACAGTTTGCTCGTCCACTGCGTCTTACGCTCGACTTCCTCCAATCATAAGCTCCTGCACACTTAGACAGAGGGATTTAAAACACAACAGGGTCTAAACCTGACTTGATTGATCACATCAAAACCAACTGGGGCACCAATAATATCCCTTTTTTTATGTGCATCAACCCAAGTTCAGTTAGGGTTTAAAAACACTAATTATGATAATTAAGCAAAAAAGAAATATTAAAATTTTAAAACTATAACCTCCCCCGAACTTACCTACACTCCCCCTTTGATCACAGCAAAAATGGGGCACATAAAAAAATATAGAATGGGAAAGAAAATGATATGAATTTCTAAAAAAAATATTTTTGTTGGAAAATTTTAAAAAATTTTGTGCCGGTATAAAGAAATATTTGAGAACAGGCAAAAAATTTTCGGAATGAAATAAATCTTCTGTGTTTGAAAATAAATTAAATATTCATAGATTAAAAGTCTTGAAAATTAAATTTTTGAAATTATATCAAAAAATATTGATGAAATATATATTAAAGACGAAGAGGATATTTAGAAAACTTAGATTTGATAAAAAAAATTTTCTATCGAAATTTATAATTAAAATCAAATTTGAATTAAAAATTCATAGAAATTCAAAAAATATCTTAGAAAAAACTGAAAAGTTTTGTATAAATGGAAATAGAGTTTTGAGTTTGTTAAAAAAATTTAACTTGAAAACATTATCGAAGTCCAAAAATAAATCCGATACTAACAGAGTGGAATTTTTTGAAGGATACCTATTTAAAATTCAAAAACACTTAAAATAAATTCGAATAAAATGTTACGAAAGTCTACTGATCATATTTAGATACAGAAAAATCGTATCTGAGAAAATAAAATTTTTATCTATTTTTAAATTTTAAAATTTGAATTTCGAAAGAAAAATCATGAATATTCGAAAAAAATCTCAAAAGTTCACAGTAAGTAGAAAAAATATTCATGTATTGAGGAAAAATATGAACATAATTTTATCAATGTAAATTTCAACTAACATGATTTTTAAAGAGGGTTAATAACAAAGAGTCATGAGAGGAAAAAATGTTGAAAAAATATTAGAATATATCAATCAAACATAACTGAAAAATTATTTTAGAAGTGACTTAGGAATCAAAACAAGTTTCTATCTACGTGGTTAATTAAAAATTTAGGAGGAATATAGTTTTTGGGCACTTTTCAATGTTAACTCTTATTTTTAATATACCAGTTCAAATTATCAGGATAACTATTTTTCTTTTGGCGTAAACATGCAATATCAAATTCTAATTTTTCAATTAAATTCTTAAATTAGCATTTTTATTTTTCAGTTTATCAGAAACATCAGAAGAACATGCACTAGTCAATTTTATTTTCAAGTCTCGATTTTCTTTTTCCAATTTACAGTTAACTTTAAGCATTGTTTTTATTCCAGAATATAATTGATCATGAGAGAGAAGACATACCTCACTTACCAGGTCGATTTCGAAAAGAGGGACTCCCACTTCGACGCTACTTTCTTCCGACATAGCTCTCCCTTTATCAATGGTCACCTCTTGATGACTTGCCATCAGTGCAAGTCCAGCGTATTCTTTGGTTTCTAATTCATCGGATGACGTCTCGTCCCAGGTGGCTTTCAGCGCCTTCTTCTTCTTTAGCTGGTTCTTGAGTTTCGGACACTGGTCTTTTAGGTGACCCTCCTCTTTGCAGTTATAACATCAGACTGTACGTTTCTTTGGAGATCGTCTTTTATCCTGAAACTTTGAAAATTTATTAGCCTTTTTAAATAAGCTTTTAAGGCTTTTTACCATTTCTATTGTATTTTCATCGTCTAGTGACGACTCTTCTTCTATATAGTTTTTCCTTGCATTCAGAGAAATGTTGTTCGCTTTCCTGCTCTTCTCTACACACCGAGATTCGTGAAGCTCTAAAATCGAAAAAAGTTATTCCAAAGTACTTACCTCAAGGTCTTTTGAAATGAAATATGCATCAATTACTAAGGTCCAAACTAGAGTTCTTGGAAAAGCATTTAGTGCGTACCGTTGAGCGTCGCGACTTGTTACCTTTTCATCGACGTTTTCAAGGCCCGTGATTAGCTCTTTTACCATGGCGAGCAGTTGGGCAACTGATTGTCTATCTTCCATTCAGAGGTTGGTAAGCTGGCTTCGAAGGATATCTCATAGCAATGGTTTTGCCTCCGAGGTGCCTTCATGCAATTCAAGGAACTTTTCCCAAAGTTTCTTTGCCGAGTCGTACTTCTGGAGTCGATTGACATCTTATTCGGGGAGGACGGTCAGCAGATGGAATTCCCCCTTTCCATTCGCTATAGCGTACCCTTGCTCCTTCTTGTTTTAGGAATCAGGTTCCTTGATCTTTTCTTCGTTATCTTTTGGAGCTAAAAAATTATTTTTCATTATCAGTAATAATTCATAATCAGTAGTAAAAAATATCTTCATTTTCCTCTTCCATGCTGCGAACTCCCCCTCAAACTTCGGCGGGTAGATCAGTGGTCCAACCATTTTTGAGAATTTGCTACAGTTGGCGATTAGTCCTTTCTGCGGCGGCCTGACTCTGATACCACTTGTCGGATCGAGGTGGACCGGCAAGAGGGGGTGAATTGCCGCTGTAAAATTAAAACAAATCTTTTTAGCATCTCACAAAAATTCCAAATTAGTGGCAACAATCAATTAAAATAATCATAAACTAATTGAACTAATAAAAGGGCTAAGACATAGAAATTTACTTGGTTACAACCAAGGTGATTGTTAATCCAAGACAATTGAAGTTGGCTATCAAAATCTCCTTCAAACGACGAAGCCTTTTACAGACTTTGAAGCACAAGACAGAAGAAAATAAGAAACAATTCATATGCAATTGATGGATGATTTAGAACTGAGCCCTAAGGGCCTATTTATAGTCTCGATCAGTTCTATCCATTTGCTGACGTGGCACTATAGGAGTGCCCGAGTGGTGGTGGGTGCCTGACACATGGATTGTGCGTTATCCGGTACGCAACGATCGTAAACGGCTAGCTAGGTGAATAGAATTTGCTCTCGGACGCCTGTAAGCATAGGGGTGCCCGAGTGCTCGGGCACCCCTATGAATACAAGCGCCTGAGAGCCCAAGCTCCCGTATACATATGGCTGTCCAAGTGACTTTTGGTCAGCAACTTGCTGACTAGTCTCCAACGGGTCTTCTTGGGTGATTTCTGGCCAACTGGAGTTAGACTCACCCGAAGCACCCGATATAATTAATATAGACTCCACTGTTCTTAAACACACTTATCTAAATTTTCCACAACTAGCGGCAGTACTGATTTTGGTTCATATTTATGCTCTAATAATAAATCAAGAGAATCATTAGTAAATTTATTTCCGTAGAACATTTTTCTGTTAGTTTCAAGGTTCTGAGAACCGGACCGGACATCAAACCGGTCGAAGCAAGGGTTTAGAGGTTCAGAGGTTCAACCGGTTTAACCGGGGGTCCAACCGGGATATAATCGGTATATAATAAAACATGTATTTATATAAATATATGGAACTAACAACTTATCCAACTATTTTCTTCAAGATTAGATCAACTATGTTAACATGTGATATATTTTTGTCAGCAACTCAGTATAGTATTCTTGAAAAAAAAGATTAGGTTTAAAGAAAAATTCAAATTTAAACAATTGGATTCAAGAATCTGAATACGAATTGAAGAATCTTATTAGAAGTTAAATTATATCACATTAAATTTGTTCACCGATAAACACTTAAATAGGGGACACTAGTAAAGCACATACAAAATTACACATCCAAATATGTCATATATTGCTGCCATCATATGCCAGCACGACGACGCAACGAAGCTGGAGACGGGGCGAGACTAGTGGCAACGAGGCGAGGCTAGCGGAGGCAGGGTGCCGCGGCGAGACTGGTAGAGGCAAGGTGACGCGGCGAGAGACTGGCGGCGGTGACTCTCTTGCAAAAACAATATGTTTTTTCGTTTGGGACTTTGGGTGAAAGCAAACTAGGTTTTTGATATTTTATTTTTTAATTTTCATTTTTAGTAAGAAAGCAAAATTGCAAAAGGGGGGAAAAAATCAAAAAATGAAAATAAAATAAACCAAGCCGGTTTGACCGGTTTTTCCGGTTTGTCCGGTTCACCGGTTCCCGCCCGGTTCAGAACGGTTCACATCCGGTTGTTGAGTAGCCGGTTTTCAGAGTCAACTCGGACCGGAAATCTGGCCGGTTCCCGGTTCAACCGGTCCGACCGTCGGTCCGGTCCGGTTTTCAGAACACTGGTTAGTTTTGATCTAAATGCATATTTGAAGATTTTTGTAAATAATCTCTTAATTCATGTGCTAAACGTGTTCCTAGAACTACACTTACTTATACAATTAAAAAAATTATAAAACAAGGAAAAAAAATTTAATTGATGAATTTAATAAATTAAATAATAAAGTTTCTTCATATTTCGATATTTGGAGTGATCATTAGCAAACACGTTCATATCTAAGAATGACTTGTCATTGGATCGATGACTCTTGGATCATTCTAAAAAGATTATTAGCTAATAGAGTTTTTGATGAATCACACATTGCTCATAACATCGTACAATTATTATGTTTAATTTTAGAAGATTATGGATCAATTCATAAAATCTTTTCAATATTATTAGATAATACTAGTTCTAATACCATTTCTAAAGAGGAACTAAAATTTATTTGTCAACCTATTATTGGTGATTTATTTTTTCATATTCGTTGTATATGTCATGCTTTAAATTTATGTGTTCAAGATGGATTAAAAATTTTAGAAAAACATATTAAATTAATTAGAACTGTATTTTCATATTTATGGTCAATCAATCTATAATGTAACAATGGGTAGACCTTGTAAAGCTAATGAATTAAGACCTAAAAAATTTCACATGATGTACCAATATATTAAAAATCAACATAGCAATTATTTCAAGATTCATTTCTATATAAAGAATTATTATGTTTATTTTTTGCACAAAGTAGTAATACTAATGTATATTTAATTTCACAACAATGAAATATTTATAGTAATATTTGTGAGATTTAAAAGTATTTAACGATGCAACCGAATAAATTTTCAGTGCTTATTATCCAACTACTTATTTAGATTTTGAGAATTTTTCTAGTATAATATTAGTTTTAAATGAACATATTAATAATGAATCTTTATCTTCTTGTATATTAGCTATGAAAACTAAATGTGAAAAATATTTTTATATGATTTCTGAAATTTATTTAATTACATTTATTTTAGATCCATGTTTAAATTAGAAATTTTATAAGAAATGTTAACTTTATGGTATGACATTTTAATTCCAATTAAAGATTCTTCTTCTCCTAATTAAGTTAATATTATATAATATTAAAATTTATTTATATGATATATTTATTATTATTATTATATAAAATATGCAATACAAACTAAGGGGGCGTTTGGTAGACCTATTTTTCTTTTTCATTTTCTGTAGAAAATGCGGGTTTCTGGAAAACGTGTTTGATTTGCATTTTCCAGCCTTGTTTTCCAGAAAAATATATAGCGTTTTCTGAAAAACTAGAGAATGAAAGAAAGTCATTTTCCAGAAAATGAGAAAATATGATTTTCTGAAAAATGAAAATAGAAAATGGAGCAAACCAAATGCCCCCTAATATTTCTGAAATACAATAAACTTTTAGTAGTAATTTAAAACATACAAAAGCACAACTTTTATTAAAAGAACGAACGAAATGTCAACGAGGATCCTCAAGTTTAACACAAGAATTTGAGAATTAATTTTTGACTTCTTTTGATTTTAACTAATCAGATAGCGAAAATTTTGATATCCTAAAGTGGTGGTTGTAGAAGCCTCAGAGCTTTTCCGATCTCTCCGTAATCGTTAAAGAAATTTTAAGTTGTCTAGCGTCAGCTGTTGTTGTGAAGTAGACATTCAGTGCCGACGATACCATATTAGATGAACGACGATCGACTTTGTCTCCCGACTCATTGGAACCTAAAGTACTACTCGACGATTGGAACAGAGCCAAGAAAATAATCCATGGAATATAATTTTCAGATGATGAAGTCAAGGAATTTGATATTGAAGGAACGAATACATTGGGAACGGAAAATGAAAGTAAGTAATGTAAAATAGTAAAAATGTAAAAGAACTATGTAGTGTTTTTCCATTATATCCTAAGGAGGTATGCAAGCAACTTAAGGGAGTATTTGGGAGAGCTTTTACTTCTTGAAAAGTGATTCTTGTAGTGATTATCTTGAAGTTAGTAAGAAGCTAAAGTAAACAGTATTTGAAAATAGAAGCCAAAAGCTGATACAAGATAAAGTTTGGGTGAATAATTGCTTCCAAGCTTAATTTTTAATTGAATGACAATAATATCCTTCAACTATATAAATTAATCATTTTTTAATTATTTAAATATAATTTTGATACTATCAATAATTTGTTCACGTAATTATTATTGTATTTTAAATAGTGATATAATTATTATTATATTTTAAATATAGTATTAAAATTAATTTTTTATAATTTGAATATTTGAAAAAATATATAAAATTAATAAAAAATAAAAAATAATATAATTTATATAAATATAATATATATATAATTCTGAAAATTAGGTCAAGTGACAATCAGATAAAATGTTATATTATTTAAGGATATAAATATTATTTTTTAATGTTATATCATAAATAAAAAAGCAGAAGCAGGTAGAAGCATCAAATTCTTGCTTCTAACTTCTGAGCAAAAGTAACAAAAGCTAAAGCAGAATCTAGCCTTCCCAAACATTCAAAAGTGATTCTGTGTAGCCAGAATCTAAAAAGCAGGTAGCAGAAGCTCTCCCAAACACTCCCTAAATAAGTGTAAATCGTTATTTAAATAATTTTAAATGTTAAAATTTTTTAATACAATAATCTTGAGCCGTGGCGAACCGTGAACTGAACTATGAATTGGTGATTCCGAACCATAAATGTTGGTGCAATCTTGGTTAGGTCAGGGTTGACCTAGGTTGACTAGGCTCGGGTGAGCCGATGTCTGATAAGCTTGGTGAGCTTATGTTTGGATGTTTCGATGTTTGATAATTATGTTTGAATGTCGTATGATGTCAAGTGGGTCAAGGTTGACTGGAGACTTGACTAGGTGAAGTTCAGGTGGATCGGGGAGATTGCACGTTGGCATGGGAAAAGACCTAGTGGGACTAGGCACACCTAGTGGGACTAGGTGAAGTCCAGGTGGATCGGGGAGATCGCACGCTGGCATGGGAAAAGACCTAGTGGGACTAGGCACACCTAGTGGGATTAGGAGAAGTCCAGGTGGATCAGGGAGATCGCACGCTGGCAATGGGAAAAGACCTAGTGGGACTAGGTGAAGTCCAGGTGGATCGGGTAGATCACATGCTGGCAAGGTGGAAGTCTACCGAGAGACTAGACCTAACTCGAGGGTTAGGCAAACCTGGTTGGGAATCAGGTTAAGTCCTAGTTGAGAGCTAGGATGGAGAAATCCAGGTTGGTCAAAGGGGTTGACCGAGAAATCCAAGTTGGTCAAAGGGATTGACCGTGAACACAAGTTAGGTTGGCCTCAATCGATTGGGAGATTGATTGGGTTGTTGTCTCGCGAGAATAGAAAGGATCCTAATCAATTGGGTAATTGATTAAGAAGGACCGTAATCGATTGAGTAATCGATTAAGAGAGTTTTGTTGCGAGAACAGAAGGTGGCTGAATCGATTGGGTAATCGATTCAACCTTCCCTTAATCGATTGGTCAATCGATTAAGGGCAGTCTTAATCGATTGGCTAATCGATTAAGGTTCGAAAAATAGCCGTTGAACGGCTAGATGACGTGGTAATCGATTAGGAAACCCTAGGCGTCGGGTATAAGGGTTTTCACCAGGTTTTGAGCCACAACACTTCTCCCCTTCTTCTCCTTCATCGGTGCCATTTCAAGGGAAGCCTTGGAGGATATTGCTGTTGCATTTCCAAGGTTCTAGAGGCAATTACAAGCTTGAAGATAGCAAGGAAAGCAAAGCTTGAGCTTATCATTGTAAATCTTGTAAGATTTCATTTTGTATTTGCTTAGATTCTTGTTGTATCTTTGTGAAAGCTTGTAAGAGGTTTCTCCACCTCAAGAAGGAGATCTTTCATAGTGTATGAGAGAGTGAGGAGAGTGGATCCTTGGATTAGTCACCCGTCCGGGGTGGATACCAAGTAAATCCTTTGTGTTAGTGTTTGCTCGAGTCTTCTGCCGCGACAAATCATCACGGAGCAAATCGGAGCTAATCACCCCCCTCTAGCTCTGATACCGGTCCCAACAAGTGGTATCAGAGCAAGGTTGCTCTGCTTTGGACTCATCGCCAAGAGGGCAAGAGCTAGAGGAAGAAGAAGAAGTTGGAAGAAACCCTAATTTCAAGAAATCATCATCAAGTGGGTTCAACTTCAAAAATGGAGTTTGGCTACGACACCCGGGCACCTCCACCATTCGACAAGGCGAATTTCGATCTTTGGAAGTCAAAGATTGAAAATTACTTCATGATGGAGATAGAGCAATGTTTACTCTAATGGAGGGTTTTGAAGCTCCAACAAACACCAAAGGAAAGCTCCTCAAGAAAAGCAAATGGAATGAGGAGCAAATCAAGAGATGCGAGGCCAACGACAAAGTGACCAAGTTATTGGTCAATCTTTTGCCGAGCAACATCTTGGACAAGATTGGAGAATTCAAAGATACCAAAGAGCTTTGGAACAAATTGGCAAAGTTTCATGAAGATCCCTCCACTATACCATATCAAGGCAAATCTGAAGAGGGAGATTCATCAAATGAAGAAGACTCGGAAGTTGAGAGATGCTCAACATCCGGGGAGGAAATTCAAGAAGCATTGGCCGAGGATGAAAAAGAAGAAGTCTCTACCTCTAGGATTGAGGGGGAGCAAATATCACAAACTTCGGAAAAAGAAGAAGCTTCTGCCTCCGGATCGAGTGAAGAGTCATGTGACACCCCTACAAGCAAAGGTATAAAAATTTCAATTGATAAAAATAAAAATCATATCATTTGCTTTGAGTGTAGGGAAAAGGGTACTACAAGAGTAAGTGTCCTACTTTGGTCAAGAAGAAGGTGCAAGTGGCACCCAAGACCAAGGAGAAGCCAAAGGAGGTCGACCCCAAAGTAAAGAAGGATAAGAAGCACATTGTGTGCTTCTCATGCAAACAAAAGGGACATTATCGGAACCAATGTCCAATGGGGAAGGATCCTACCAAAGCAAAGAGGAGGAGCTCAAATCAAGGGGGAGCCTCCAAGAACAAGACTAAGGTACCATTAGGTAATGGTTCTTATTCTCATCATGATAATATGCATGCTAGAAATAATTATTATCATTTTAATGCAATTTATCATAAACATAGGAGGCATGAGAAACCTAAGGAAAACTATAGAGCTTTCCATGCTAGGACTACCACATCTAAGGATAGGGAGCAAAGTAGAACTTTCCACGGTAGACCTACCCAACACAAGGCCAAGAGGAACAATCACCAAGGCTATATTAGAAAACCAAACCTTGATGAGGTAATGATTGAGAATCAAGTTTTGAGGTCAAAACTTGATAAATTGGAAAAATCCCTCAAGAAAATAGAAAATCTATTTAAGGGATCAAAAATTCAAAACCTAGATTTAGGAAATCAAGGATCCTCTAGGAGCAAAAAAGGTTTGGGATACAAACCTAAAACTAAGGATGATGGTCCATCCTATCATAGAGTTCCATATAGGTATGTAACTCAATCTAGGTCAAGGAGTCAAGTCAAGGCCACAAGGGAAGTCATCCCTAGAGTTGACCAAGACAAGACTAACATGACTAAGGCTTCGGAAAAGCCTAGAAGCGTCATTAGGAAGGTATCAAGGGAAGTTATCCCTAGTGAATACCTAGAACACCCAAGGAGCACCAATAGGTTTTGGGTTCCTAAGAGTGTGTTTGCCACACCCTAGATAGGTCTAGGGAGTGTCAACTCTAATTGGAAGGGTAGTTAACCCAACCTTGATGATGTTGGCACTTTGGGACATTTTCAGGAGTTACTACCTTGAAAATGAAGGAATCAATTGTTTACTTTAGGAGGAGTAAAATTTGTGCCAAACTATAGTCTTGAAAAATTGAACTCAATAAAGTTGGCACAACTAGGTTAGAATCCAAAGATAGGCCAAGTTGGGGAGTTTTGGCATTATCTTGGAAATTAGGGGCAAAGCTAGGATTATTAATGGCTTAGCGATGGGTTTGATACTTAGATAGAAAATCTAGGTATTTTTCTTTTATGCTATTATGCCATGATTTATGTATGCCCTATCACATGCCATGACATCATAATCCATCATTCATATATTATTATGAAAATATTATATGTCATATCATACATGCATCATCTAGTTATAATATTATTTAAATTCTCATATGATGCATGTCATAGTCATTATCATGCATTAATTTAATTTTTTTTTAAATTAAGGACATTGACAATTAATTAACATCCTAGGTGGATGATTAAAGGTTATAATGCCTAGGTAGAAATGCATGAACCCTTAGTTTAGGGGAAACATGACTTTTACATCTCACTAAGACCATAAGGTGACTTGTATGTGTTTTTGAGATACATTAGAAACAAGTGAGATGTTAGGGTGATGAACATAACTCAAGGTGTAGGTTTATATGCATCCTATTGAGTTGTAGATTCATCAAAATTTGAATATAAATGAACTCTAATCATTGGGAAAGCTAATGTACAAGTCACGTGCATTTAGCCCAAAGAACATGGTTGGATATTATGTTTTAAAAAAATATTTCAAAACTATCTTGGAAAACCTTGGTGAAGACTATCTTTTGATAGCACTCATCATTGATGAAATGGATACAAAATATGTGAAACATTGAATTATTTCAATGGTTTCAAATTTTATGTCAATCTTTGGAAATGAAGATTATTTTCATATAAAATTAATTTTCCTTGATAGTATATGTCATAAATAATGTCTACACAAAATTTCACGATTTTTCAAATTTTGTAGAATTATTTAGGAGTTTCTGAAATTCGGACTGAATTTATTTTCAGAAATCAGAAATACCCAATCGATTGGCCAATCGATTGGGAGATCCTATCTGCGAGCACAGAAGCTCGTGTAATCGATCCGTTGATCGATTAAGGGCAGACGTAATCGATCAGTTGATCGATTAAGGCATAGCCTAATCGATTGGTTCCCAACACCAATCGATTGGTAAGACTGAAACTGTCTATTTTCAATCTAATAACCTAATTTTTGAGTAACCTACCAATCCCTAGCCCCTTGGAATACTTTTATAAGTATATTTGGGTAAATCTTAGGATGAAATCAAAAAGGGAGATGGTTTGGTGAAAACTATAGGGTTAATGAGAGGTTTTGATTCAAGTTTTGAATCTCAAAATCTCATAATCTCGAGTTGAGATTTCCTAAAGTTTTAGGAACTCAAAAATCATTGTTGGTGCAATGATGGAGGGTTAGAGCATGTTTTGAGGGGGAGGTCTTCCTTAAAAGCATGAGTTTGAATTTTTATTTTTGGGATAAGTGAAAGAATGAAGATTGGAAATCTTCATTATGATGAATGCTCAAGGATGAGCATAGGTTCAAATGGAAGGTATGGGACTTTCATTGAGCAAGCCTTTGACCATATAGACTCTCGGGGAGAGTTTTTGATGTATGTCAAAGGGGGAGAAATTGAAAGGCTAATAGGGATTAGTCTTTCTCAAACATATTGTCAAACATCAAAAAGGGGGAGATTGTTGGTGCAATCTTGGTTAGGTCAGGGTTGACCTAGGTTGACTAGGCTCGGGTGAGCCGATGTCTGATAAGCTTGGTGAGCTTATGTTTGGATGTTTCGATGTTTGATAATTATGTTTGAATGTCGTATGATGTCAAGTGGGTCAAGGTTGACTGGAGACTTGACTAGGTGAAGTCCAGGTGGATCGGGGAGATTGCACGTTGGCATGAGAAAAGACCTAGTGGGACTAGGCACACCTAGTGGGACTAGGTGAAGTCCAGGTGGATCGGGGAGATCGCACGCTGGCATGGGAAAAGACCTAGTGGGATTAGGCACACCTAGTGGGACTAGGTGAAGTCCAGGTGGATCAGGGAGATCGCACGCTGGCAATGGGAAAAGACCTAGTGGGACTAGGTGAAGTCCAGGTGGATCGGGAGATCACACGCTGGCAAGGTGGAAGTCTACCGAGAGACTAGACCTAACTCGAGTGTTAGGTAAACCTGGTTGGGAATCAGGTTAAGTCCTAGTTGAGAGCTAGGATGGAGAAATCCAGGTTGGTCAAAGGGGTTGACCGAGAAATCCAGGTTGGTCAAAGGGGTTGACCGTGAACACAAGTTAGGTTGGACTCAATCGATTGGGAGATCGATTGGGTTGTTGTCTCGCGAGAATAGAAAGGATCTTAATCAATTGGGTAATTGATTAAGAAGGACCGTAATCGATTGGGTAATCGATTAAGAAGGATCGTAATCGATTGGGTAATCGATTAAGAGAGTTTTGTTGCGAGAACAGAAGGTGGCTTAATCGATTGGGTAATCGATTCAACCTTCCCTTAATCGATTGGTCAATCGATTAAGGGCAGTCTTAATCGATTGGCTAATCGATTAAGGTTCGAAAAATAGTCGTTGAACGGCTAGATGACGTGGTAATCAATTGGGTAATCGATTAGGAAACCCTAGGCGTCGGGTATAAGGGTTTTCACGCAGGTTTTGAGCCACAACACTTCTCCCCTTCTTCTCCTTCATCGGTGTCATTTCAAGGGAAGCCTTGGAGGATATTGTTGCTGCATTTCCAAGGTTCTAGAGGCAATCACAAGCTTGAAGATAGCAAGGAAAGCAAAGCTTGAGCTTATCATTGTAAATCTTGTAAGATTTCATTTTGTATTTGCTTAGATTCTTGTTGTATCTTTGTGAAAGCTTATAAGAGGTTTCTCCACCTCAAGAAGGAGATCTTTCATAGTGTATGAGAGAGTGAGGAGAGTGGATCCTTGGATTAGTCACCCGTCCGGGGTGGATACCAAGTAAATCCTTTGTGTTAGTGTTTGCTCGAGTCTTCCGCCGCGACAAATCATCACGGAGCAAATCGGAGCTAATCACCCCCCTCTAGCTCTGATACCGGTCCCAACATAACATCTTGGGCAGTTAAGGTTGAGGGTCGACCTGTCAAGAACCGTAAAACTGTTTTTCTGAACTGTCGAACCGTCGATTCTAAATCATGGGTTCCAAACCATGATAAGGTCTACATTACGGACCAGCCTTCACGGGACTAGACGAATTGACTTGTCTGGATCTATCTTAAAATAAGTTGATAAAATTTCAATTCAACTTACTTAAATTATTTGACAGGGTTATCTAATTAATATTAAAAAAATAAAAATATAATTAATCAATTCAGGTAACATTGAATTTTGGATGACTGGCTTGACCCTATATAATTTTTTTATCGACTGCATATAAAAGTCTAACCTGACAATCAAAATTCTCTGATTTAATCAATATTAACGACTCTATTTTAATTGTTTAACTTTTGTCCCACTAATTTAAAAATTAGATAATTTAGAATTTTGATTTATGGGATAAGTTTCCTCGAGTTAAGTATATAAGATCATAGGGTTTCTAATTGATATACAACAATTTTTTAATCATTTTTTCTAAAATTTAAGATAAATTTTATATTTTAATGATGTCGGGTCAGGGTGTATTAAGCCAGTTAAGGAGGTCGGATCATCAAGAGTAGAAAAACTATATCCTCGATATCATCCCCCAAAAAGACCCCGTCCCGAATTCGAGTTCTGAGCTTAGGTCAAGTCCAGACTAAGATTCCGAATTGAACTGGTCGAGATCATGTCAAAAAGGTCGGGGTGAGCTCTTGATAAGGGATCCGACATCTAAGTTCATAAGAATCTTGAACTGGTAGATAGAACCAGAGTACGGCTTGGCTATTCAGGTCGACCCCCGAGCTATATATGAACCTTATGATCATCGAGTACTTGTTCAAGAATCCTTGATAATTCGTGCCTCCAGATAAATAGCAACGACTCTAAGAACGTGGGCTAAAACGGTTTCGGGAAAAGTGCCCCAGGGCGAAACGTTCACTACAAATCTCATTCTTTTAGGATAACGTGCGTGAAGCTTACGAATCATGGGACAGGTGTCTCCATCAATCCCATATTAAAAGGTACGCACTCCACCCAAAGAGAGGTATGCTTAAACAACTCTACCCTAATTCTACTACGTACACTCCGCTTGATCTCCATCTTTAACTTGAGGGTCAGAGTGACTGCGTCGGAAATCCTCCGATCGTCCTCCTAACTCGTACTCATCTTCTTAGACACTCGTCCCATAGAGTTTCATCAACCTTCACATTAGGATCCGTCTTCCTCTTACCTGACATATTCACCGGTGAGCTGTCCATCGAGGAGCTTGGGAAGCATTATTTAAAGAAATTGATATAGATGTTCTGAGAATCCATGCTTCCCTTAGTGATGTCTGTTTCATATTTTATAGAATTTGAAATAGGAATGTTGTTGGCCCCCGGAGCCTAAGCTATGCATGAGAGTTTTGATCAATATTCGCCTTTTCATGACAGGGTTATTCCTTTTATATAGTTTCTTGATGGCTAGCTATAGTGAGGTGTGTGCCCCCTTTTGTTTCCTCCTCCTCATGGCTTGCTTTCATTAGGGTCCTACCCACAATGTTTTGGGGTCTATGATGCTTGAAGAGATTAGATCTTGTTGGTGCCGAAAATACCAATCAAATCTTATTTTAATATTGACAAAATATTCAAAGTTAAGGTGTTAATCATGATCTAACAATTTTATTCTAAGTGTACAGGAAAATCCTAATTGAATTAGGCACTAAGACCTAATAAAGGGCTGGATAATAAAGATCGGACAGAGGGTTAGACACTAAGTTCTAGCTGAGATTGGGCGACGAAAACTTGACTGAGAGTTGGACACTAAGATCTGGTCGAGGGCTGGGTACCGAAGTCCTGGTTTGGAAGATCAGGCAGAAAATTTGACTGATTGAGAACAAAGAATAGGAGTTTAGACGGGTCGAGAATCGGAGGTCGTGAGTTCCGAAGTCGAGATCGAAGGCTAGCAAAAGTCCAATCGGGGGTTGGTAACAGATAAACTTTCCTGAGATGAGTAAGTGAGGACGTATTCTCCGAAAGAGAGAATAGTAGGTGTCTGTCCGACTTAGGATTTCGATCAAAATCTAAAAGTCAGGACCAAACAACCCAAGCTATTAAAACACATATGCATTCATATCTATATTCTTGTTTGTATTTCCTTTAACTCTGTTTTGCAAGGAAACAAAGAAAGCAAGAAGTTGGATTTCGAGGAACAGGCGCCCACATGGATGCACGTGCCCGGAGCTCCGAGCACTCGAGAGGTCCCAGGCGCCTAGGTTGCCTTCGACTTAGTCGCGGTTCGACTGAGCTAGCATGTGGATAATTGTCGGTCCACCTCATACAGGCGCTCGAGAATGGATAGAACTTCAAGATTTAATTTCGATGATTGACTGCCACATCATTGCAACTCAAGCACCTGTATGACAATACAGGCGCCCAGAATTAACTATATAAGGGGCCTTTGACAGTGCATTGGACATCAAGTTTTCAACAATCTTCTCTCTTGTGTGCTGCGCCAGAAGCTGCTCAATGATATTGAAACACTACTCTGACGACAACGTGCTCATTCTTCTTTCATTTATGTCGTTGGTATATCTATTGCTTATTGTACTTCACTTATAAATTTTTATACTCATTTGCGATGCCCTGGGGTTATGGTGCAGCAGTAGGGTGATTAGTCGCTATCGCAGACATCCGCGTTAAGATCCCTAGCTACGGCGTATTTTGTAGGAATTTTTTCTCGAAATGGGGCACAAATCCTGGGACACTGGGCTTCTAGACCGCTCACCACGAGCATTTCCCGATTTATCCCGATGACTAGTGAGAAACTTCCGTGTGGCCGGGCTAGGCCGATCATCCCAGATTCGTCTGCTATCTGGTCTAATATTTTTTTTATATTCATTTACGAATTGATAATAAATTATCCAAAATAAATGGTTAAAGACGGTGAAGTTTAGAGTAGGAGCCGTCACACACTCCCAACCATATAAAAAAAATTTTGAGTTAACATTCTGGTCTGTTCATATTTAATTTTCGTTTCATGCTCATTATTCTATGTCTGAAATCGAGAATTTTTAAAAGAGCGTTATTAATCCCCTTGTCGTTCTCCACAATCCAACAGATCCGTCCTGCAAGGGTGGATGATGATAATTCATGCTTTTCGCGGAGAATCAGAATTGGATGAGCTCGAGTGCAGATCAAGAAGTAGGGCTTGGACGACCGTGCAATTTGGCTCGCAAGGTCTGCTGACATGAAACCAAGTCACGGGGCGAGAGCAGCCCGAATCATAAAACCTCAAGATCTTCCTCCCTTGCGGGGGGCTCCATTAGACAGCTCAAAGGTTTGTCAGCACGGACACACCCTCCAAAACTCCGGCTGGGTGGTTAGGTTGGACGTCGCTGTCACCCAGTCGCCTTCTTCCCGGCAATAGTCCTCCTGCGCCAGGGCCACTGCTGCAGTAAGTTAAAAGCTCCAGAGATGCCTTCCGAGCTCGCTGCCCCTAGCAAGAAAAAGACAAATTAATATAATTAACAAACCAGCTTAATTAATCGAAGCTTGTCTAATTTATTAAATTAAATAAATCAACTCAAACACATAATTTATCAAGTTCACTAACTAATCAACAGTGTGGCGAGGGAAGCTCACATTAAATTATGATATTGAGAAAAGATCCAGCCATATTAAATGATCCTGTCGCGGAGTGGAATGGCCGTCCCCCGGGCTAGGCGGGCATCCCCTGGTGCCGCGAGCCGATGAGGTGGTCGTCCGTCGACCGCGCCTCGCCTCGCTTCTGCAAAACAAGGACCGTCAGTGAACCCACCGGAGGAATCCCCGGTCATGCACTCCAACGGTCAAGTCAATCTCCCAGGGCAGATCAGCGGAAAACTGAATGACTGAGTTGAAAATTAGGCGAGGGATGTGAGAACTCGCGCGCGCGTACCTGGGGTAAGGAGAGTGCCGAGCTTATATGACCGGGGGGGCGGGCTGACAACCCCTGTCCGCGTAGGTGGGACCAGGTATGATGGCTATCAGCCCGAAGGGAGCACGGAGGGGTGGCGCGACATGGCGCGGGGTGCTCTGGCAGTACGGGGGTACTGTATGCGCAGTACGAGGGTACTGGAAGCGCAGTACGAGGGTACTGGAAGCGTAGTACGAGAGTACCGGATGCGCGGGATAGCCGCGTGGAGATGTTAGAGACCGGCAAGGCGTGAGGAACCCCCCCCCCCCCCCCCCCCCCCCCCCCCCGGCAGGGCTGTACCCCGGAAGTACGGATGTGAGGGGTGTATGGGCGAGACAGCCCGCACCCCGAGCGCCGACTGGCAAGCCCGTGTGCTAGGGACCAAATCGGGTAAAGACTGGGGAGCGTGGTTCGCCACGCGTCCGACTGGTGGAAAGAGAGAGAGCGCGCGGGGTACGCCCTGGGTGGGGGGCATCACGAGACTTGATCTTGCTAACGAGGTCGGACCCTGTTCCGGGTCGGGGTAAACCGGTATGCATGACTGGGCCTTCCACAGAGTTGGTTGGCTAGGAGCCGGCCTATCTGTCTCCTCAGGTGATTTGGGGGATCCGTCCGTCCTTCTTTTCTGGGGAAGGTTTTCCGGGAGCGGAGCCCGGCCCGCTGATGGGGCGGCTGACCTGTTGGCCAGGCCTCCTTGGCGCCAGGCTGGTCGATGGGCCCGGCCTATGCCCCCACTCGTAGGCAAGGCCGGGATCATTAAATTTATTATACACAATTTTATCTTGCATTATAAGAGATCATATCTATGATTTGAAGGCCTTGGGATTATAATGCAACGGTAAGGCGACTAATCGCTATCTTAAATATTCGTGGTTCGATGTCCCAACCCTGGGACGTTGGGCTTCTAGACCGGTCACTGCAAGCACTTTCCGATATCCTGGTGACCGATAAAAAACTTCCATGAGATCGGGCCGGTCATCCCAGGTTCATCTGTTATCCGGTCCAATATATTTATGACTTGAATATGTACTTCCGTAAATTTAAAATCATGGGAAAGAATTGAACCATATTCGATTTATTATATGCAATTAGAAAAGGCTGTTCTGCAACCCGAATATAAGCTCTTATCAATTTAGGATCTCAAATCGAATCGCATTGAGTCTATTAAACACAATCTTATCCTATATTATAAAAAGTTATTTCCACCTCTCGTCCACCTCTCGTCAATTCAAAATCTGAGGAAGAATAAAATCAAATTGATCTATCATATACAACCTTATATTATATTACAATAGACTATTTTCGTGATTCAAACAGGTGCTCCCATCAATCTAAAGTTTCATGAAAAAATTAAATCATATTAAGTCTATTATATAGACTCTGATTATTGATTATAATAATTTATTTCTGCGAGTCGAATTCGTCATTCTTAGATTCCAAAAAAAAAATCATATTGAACATATTGTAGGCAGTCTTATAATCTACATTACAGTGGACAAGTTCTGCAATTTGAATAGTGCTCCTGTTTTCGTAGACAACCAAATCCAATTGAGTCTACTATATGCACTTATCCCGGATTATGATAGACTAATTATTCTCAAATCGTACTCCTGTCAATTCAAGATTCCGAAGAAGGATCAAAACATAGTGAAAATATTGTATGCAGTCTACCCTCTATTACAAGAGACGGTTTTTATATTCTATAACCACTAATACAATAATAATTTTACTATTATATTAAATTTTTTTCCACACTAACCAATCGAATAACTTAGTTCATTTTAATTTTTTCCTCACTAACTAATCGAATAACTTAGTTCATTTTAAGTTTTAATTTGGCTGGATATTTTTTTTTTATCAAATAAGTATAAACGATCTAAAGATTGGTTCGAGTGAACTTGTTGATGGCGGTACCGAGTTTGAGGGAGTCAGGCAGAGGGACAAAGACAGGGGGTAGGTCCGCCACTTCTCCTACTCTTCCTCCTTGGGATCTCTGCCCTGCCGTTCAGCATTTTGACCAGTCTTTCTTTCACAGTTCAGCCAAACTGCTCCGCTGCTGCGTTCATTCATTTATTGACTGTTTGGAAGATCAGGTCGGAATTGACCTCTCTGCTCTGTCTTCACAATTTTAGCTGCCCCCAGACAAAACCGATTAATGCAGCCTGCGGCTTGGCCACTCTGTTAGTAGGGTTGTAAAAACAGGAAAATAAAAATAAAAATAAATAAATTTGATCTGATGATTCCATCCGAATTGATTTTTAAAAAAAATTTGAATTAGAAATTATTGAGCTCGGGTCGGATTTGGATTGAAGAGTTTCGAATTTAAAATTTTATGTTGGATTTGAATCGGTTCGGATTAACCTGGATTTAAAATTTAGCGGAGTTTTCAGAGTTAAATTAAATTTTATTTTGCAAATCTTTAATGTATATTTATATCAATATGATAATGATAGAGTATTTAGATAAAGAGAAGAATTATAAGAAAATAGTAAAAAAAACATTTTGAATCGAATTTTTCCGATTCTTCGGTTCGGGTTCAAGTTAGTTGGGTTGGTCGGATTCAGATTCGGGTTTAGGAGTTTCAGGTTGAATTCGGATTCGGATTGGGAGTTTAAAAAAATTCAACCCGACCCAAACACGAATCAACTTATCCGAATTGACACTCCTATATACTTCTGTGGTTTAAGATTTTGTACATGTTGATTTGCATTCCATTTAGTTGGTCGAGCTGGAATGTACGGTGATATTAGGGATAATAATTTTCTCAAAATTAGACGAAAGATTTAATATCCGATCTAAATAGAAAAGGATACGGAAAGACTATCAATCTCCAATATCCAACCGAAATATCCAATTAAATTATATATATATATATATAACTCTAATACGTTTAATGAAAAAATTGACTGAAAACCTCAATAAATAATGTGGTGCTTTACATACATATGCTCGATTATCGTCCGAACACTATTGGCGACCTCTGGTTATCGTTTCAAATCAAAATATATCCTAAAAAGTAAGATAAATTCGTCGAGGATAATTACATATAAAGTAGTACGTTATTAATTGAGATTTTCTTTAAGATTTTTAACTTCACATGTCATTTCCCTCCATATATAAAGTGGCACCAAACTGGGGGTTCGGATTTATATCGAACATTGAACATCATGTGGCGGTTCATGGGTCGTGTAAAGCCTCCTTTCGTCCTAGTCATACCCAATACGGCATCTCCATTAACGATTAGAACCCGTGTTTTTTTAAAAAAAAATTTAATCTCTAATATGTCATCTAAATATCATATAAAAATTTATAATTCTCCAGGAAAAAAAATCTCCTTGTAATTTTTTTAAACCCTGATTATCAACTTTTTGTGCTGTCATTCATTAATGTTCACGTCCATATTATTAATTTTGAGATGAAAAAATAAATTTAAGATTTAACTATAACATTAGAATTTTTTACTTTCACCGACTTATTTAAAAAAAAAATTACTAGCTCATCTTTAGGTCACATATCTTAGTTTTTTAATAATCTAGGTATTTAATTTTTCACAATTGATCCTGTCGACAAGCGAAGACCGATTCTTACTCGGCTGACTCGGTCTGACCAAGATGACTCGGTCTGCTGTAGCGTAAGGGTCGGGCTCAACTACGGATCAGATCTCAAGCACTCGAGTCGGACCAAAATGGAGCACTCAAAGTAGAGTTGAGGTTGCAAAGTGACAGCAATCCTTTTTCTGGAGCTCAAATGGGGTTTATATAGGGGAGGGGAAAGATCTCCCGTCATGTGAGCCGTCACATCTCATTAAGAGCCGATTAGTAGTCAGGCTGAGCTACTGACAACTTCATCTGCGAGGTGAAACTGTCACAGCCGCCTGACAATCTGTAAAGCTGTCCCTTCTGATCCTAATTAATATTTGGCGGCTTTGTCAGGTATTATGTCAGAGGTCTTTTCCTCTTAATGGAGGGTTTTGGCAGACCCTGACGGCGGACTTGGCTCCTCTATTACTCGGACATATCAAGTCGGGCTATATCAATTTACAACTGGGGCTGGCCGGGTCAACTGGATCTTCTATCCACTTCAGTTCTTGGGGTGACTTTGGAGTATTCGGCCTGAGGTGTCCGGGCACTACAAATACTTGACCCCGAGAGCCCGACCTCGAGGTGTTCGGGCGCTACGGATGCCCGCCCGACCTCGAATGCCCGACCTGAGGTGTGCGTCCCCGAGTGTCCTACCCTGAGAGCCCGACCTCGAATGCCCGACCTGAGGTGTGCGTCCCCGAGTGTCCTACCCGGAGGGCCCGACCTCGAATGCCCGACCTGAGGTGTGCGTCTGTAACGCCCCAAAATTTCCATCTCAAGTCCTTAACGTCCTTGAAATTAGTTAAAAATACTTTAGAAATATTCTAGATATTTTTAGAAATTTTTAGAATATTTTTATGGATTTTTCTGAGTCCGTTTAGTATTTTTAAAAAAAAACTTTTAAAGGGCAACAGGGGGTTCGAACTCGCGACCACCGGAAGAGCCAGCCCTTAAGGGCGCGCGCGTGACCAGCTGGGCTAGGGTATCAAGCACAATAAAAGGTGGAGAGAAATATATTTATAGAGTAGTTACGTTTCTTTTTCATAAAGATAGTATAAATAGATAAGTTAAGAGAGGAAATTGGATTTTTGGTTTTCTCTCTTCCTCACCCTAGCCGCGCGACGCACGCGAATTCTCCCCCTCTCACGCACGCACGCCAACACCAAGCCCTTTCTCTCCTCTTCCAAGGGGCGCCGGCCAAGGAGGGATCAAGGGGAGCGAAGCGTTGCGTTCGTCTCGACGAGGAGAACGCGTAGGTGCGAAGAAATCTCCGAGACTCCGAGTTTCTCCGGAACACCCAACGCCAATTTCGGTCGTAAGTCCAAGATATCGAAGTAAGTACTGCTCACCTGCAGTAAGAGGCGGTTTTTCCGCAAGTTTTTCCCGTTAGAAAGTTAAAAGTGCAATTTTCCTTAGTTTATGATTTTGCATGTAACTCTAGTTTAATCCATGCTTGTATAAGTTTGATTAAGTACCCTATATGAGGTTAGGGGCTAAGAAAAGTTATGAGAAAAGAAAAGAGAAGATAAAGATAAGAAAAGAAAAGGCCAAGGCCTTAAGAAATCCCCAAAAGTCAAGACTTAGGGATTTGGGCACACAAGGGGCTCGTTAAAATGCCAAAGCATTTAAAGATAAGAAAGAAAAGAAAGAAAAGCTATTTTATTTTCTAAGGCCAGTACCCGGCGTCCAAGGGCGTCGTTAAAGAAATCCAGGTGTCCAATTCCAAGGTCTTGGCCCTGGTAGACCAAGGTCTGCTCTATTAGGATTGGTGGCTCGCTACCCCAACCTTTTAGGGAACGCGCATAAGATGGTACTTACGTCTTAAGTGGATCCAAGTGAGATATTATTTTCAAGTATATGCTTTAGCAAAGTTTTCTAAAGTTCAAAGAAGTTTTCAAAAAGTTAAAGAAAGATTTAAAGTTAAAGAATTGCTAAAGTATCAAGTTAAGCCAAGAACAAGTAAGTTGAGACTTATTAATGCTTGAGTATGCATGTCTTGAGTTATACATGTTTAATGTTTTCTTTTAAGCATAAGAATATCTCATGTGATTTCACATTGTTTAAAAAGCATGTTTGCACATTTTCGAGATTTTGTGAGCTAGATAGTACTTACTAAGCTTTTTGCTTATTAGTTGCATTTCCTCTTGCTGCAGGTAAAGATAAAGGCAAGCAATTCTGAAGGAAGGCGACAAGGCGGTGCTGAGTGACGTGTGTGTGGTGGCTGACCTTGGAGAGGTCCTTGGGACAAGATGAATGAAGGACTTAAAGTGCATTTATTATAAAGTCTTAGTTAAGTTAGATCATATAGCATTTATCCAAGTAATTACGTTTTAGATATTTTGCATGTCTTAAAACCATGAGTAAAGATTCCATGTCATTTTTATTAGCATACATATCCTTATGATGGCATCGGATGAGTATGAGTGTGAGTAGTTTGGAATATTGATATTTGATGGAGTTATTTGATGCATGTGCCAAGATAGTATTAGTTTCCCTTTGAATCAAGTTTTTATTGTTTAATTATGCTTAGAAAAGTTGCATTCACATTTCACAATGCTTTAGTAATGTTATAGAACATGTGTTTGGTGTTAAGAATGCATAGGAGTGAAGTTTGGTACAAAACTCTAGTTTAAAGTTCTTATGGATTTTCATAACTTATTTACTTCCGCAAAAGTTCTAATTTCGAGTTTATGAAGTTGTTTTGATTGGCTAAAATGTTTAGGAAACTAGCATAGAGTATAGAAATGGTGTTGTGTCCTAGTATGGCTCGAAACTATATGTTTGGTGGAGTTTTGAAACAAGGCTTCGAATCTGAATTTCAGACTTTCAGGCGTGCCAGTCGACTGGTTCAGTATCAGTCGACTGACCTATCGAACAGTAGCTTCTGTTCGATGCATCAGTCGACTGCCAAGAGGCCAGTCAACTGGTGCCGCGCCCAGAAACTTTCTGTGGCCGATACCAGTCGACTGGTTAGATCGCAGTCGACTGGTACCATTGCAGAGAAGTTCTATAGATGAAAAGAAGTGTGTCATTGTATCATGCATGACTATTAGAGTTAGAATATCATCCCTAGATGGATTTAAAGGAAAAAAAAAAAAGAAGTTCCGCATTCTTAGTCGTGTATTAGAGTCAAGATAGTAGATAAAGTAGCGGACCGTCTAAGGTAGAGAAGGCGGGTCGCTACAGCGTCCCCGAGTGTCCTACCCGGAGGGCCCGACCTCGAATGCCCGACCTGAGGTGTGCGTCCCCGAGTGTCCTACCCCGAGGGCCCGACCTCGAATGCCCGACCTGAGGGGTCCGAGCCCTAGTGCCCGACCTCGTGTGCCTTTGACATTGAGCTGAGGCCTCATCCGCCCCTATCCTCGCTCCTCTGGCTAAGCCTTCGGCCTGGCCCGTGAAACCGGGGATGGCCTGGCCTGACTCTTCCTGACCCGGGTCATACTGGGTTGACTCCGACCGGGCCCTCAACTTTTCTAAAGAAATCGCTGGTCAGGATCACAAGCCTCCCCTTCAAGTCTAGTCGAAGGAGGCGTTGAGTCCGACTGACTAGGCTTCCGGCCCGGTCGGCTCGACCCCCTTTCCGCCGTCCCCACATCACCTCGTACCCCTAATCCCCCTTTTAAATGCCAAATCTTCCGTCAGATCGATCATTAATTCGAGGCCACGCGTCGCCCCCTGACTGGGGCCTCTGGCACCGATGCGTCAGCGGTAAAGCCCGTGCGGTAGAAAGGGATAAGATTTGCGACCTTGGGAAAGAGCGAGAAAACGACGGTCCGGATCTGTTACCGCTTTTTTTCCAATCTGAATCGGACGGCTCTTCACACCCCTCCGCGGGGTATAAATAGGCTTCGCTCGCTCATTTTCACCTCTCCACTTCTCGATTCCCATTTTTCACAGCTCTCTCGTCCGACCTCCGCCGCCTGATCCTGCGAGTTCCGACGACCGACGTCTTCCATTGAACCCGACCGCTAGGTATTCTTCTCTTCACCTGAGTCTCTTCTGTTAACTCCCGAGTCCGACTAGATGGCTGGACCATCCTCCGCACCCGGGCCGTGGTACACCACTACCCGTTCAACCCTGACTCTGGGCTCCTTAGAGACCCTTCGTATAGATTATCAGATTCCGGAGAATCATCTTTTTGTTCTTCCCTCTCGTGATGACTGGCCTAACCGAGCTCTAGTGAACTATTTTACTATCTTCACGGACCACCTTCTAGCCGGTCTGCGATTTCCTTTGCATCCGTTTATTGTAGAGATCTGCCGATACTTCCAAGTGTCCCTCTCCCAATTAGCCCCGAACTCGATCCGGATCTTGTGTGGTACGGTGGTCATCTTCTAGTCCTTCCGTGTTCCTCTAACTCCTCGAGTCTTCCATCTCTTCTTCTACCTCAAAATGCAAGAGCCGGACTGTTTCTTTTTTCAAGCCAGGGTTAAAACGACCTTTCTAGATAAAGTTCCCTCTTCTAACAAGGGATGGAAATCTCACTTCTTTTACATAAGCACTACTCCGACCGCGTCCTGGCCGACTAACTGGCTGGAAGAATTACCGGATCACCCCGCTGCTCCCAAGAAATATTGTGCCGACCCTAGCTTTCAACTGGCCTTCTCCAAGATCGGGAGACTTCGTTTCCATGCTGGCAAACAGCTAACCGAGGCTGTACTCTATGTCTGTCGGCTGAGTCAAATCCCGGCGGAGCTACCTGGCACCTATGGTAAGCTCCCCTTTTTGCTTAGGGGTCTTTTAATGCTAACTAAAACTCTTTTTGACTTGCAGCCCAGGCTCTGATGGACGCCCTCATCGACGATCAGCTAGCCTTGGAAGAAGAAGCCCTGAACGCCCGAGCGGCCGAACTACTGGCGAGTCGGAGTGTGCCACCCGTGAATGCGGCACCGGCTCCCGAACAACCAGGCGAGGCAGGGAGCGATTCAGAGCTCGACCTGTTAGCCTAGAGCATCGAGGCAGACCTCCAGGAAGTCAGCGTAGAGGCCGAGGTGCCGCCTGCAGCCGCGGATCAATCATCTTCCCGGGTGTCCCAGAGGAAATGTCCTCGAGAGGCTGCTTCTTCCAGTACTTCCGCAACTCGGGCCCGGCTTGGGGAAGCACCTAATCTGTCAACTCCCCCACCCGGTCGCGTGAGAGTTCGGCTATCAACCTCTCGCTCGGTCAGGATGTAGCCCAGGAATTTTCCACTTTTAGCTCCAAACAGGCATTTGGACGGATTGAGTTTAAGGCCATACCTCCGGAGAGTGCAGCAGGTTTCTCGCACATCCGCTATCAGGTCAGCAGCTCGGAGGGACTTGATGAGAATATCATCTACATACACTTCTATATTTCTCCCGAGCTACTCCTTAAAAACCTTGTTCATCAGCCTTTGGTAGGTTGCCCCGGCATTCTTGAGCCCGAAGGGCATAACTGTGTAGCAATAGGTGTCTTCAGCCGTGACGAAACTGACCTTCTCCTGATCATCCAGGGATAATGGCACTTGATGGTACCCCTGGTAGGCATCCAGCATGCAGATGAGCTCGCTTCCCGTGGTGGAGTCTACCATTTGGTCTATCCGGGGGAGCGGGTAGCAATCCTTGGGACAAGCCTTGTTGAGGTCCCTGAAGTCTATGCACACCCTCCACTAATTCCCCGGCTTGGAGACCAGCACTACATTGGCCAACCAGGCAGGGAACTGCACCTCTCTGATTTGTCCTGCGTCCAGCAATCTTTCCACCTCAACCTGGATAATCTTGTTCTGCTCAGAGCTGAAGTCTCTTTTTCTTTGCTTCACGGGTCGGGCATCAGGGTAAACGTGCAGTTTGTGCTCCATAACCTCAGGTCTGACTCCTTTTAGATCTTGCTGGGACCAGGCGAATACATCTTGATTTTTGGTCAGACATTCTATCAGCCGCTGCTTGAGTTTGGGCTGTAGCCCGAGGGCTATTCTCACCTGGGTCTCTTCTCGGTCGAGCAACAGCTGGACCTCCTCCTTTTCTTCCATCAGCTCAGCCCAGGGAGAGAGCTGCACTATATTGCAACTGGCCGGCGGAGCTCGGAAGGTCTTCCTCACTTCCACTCGGACGTCATCCACATAGCACCGGCGTACTACCTTCTGATCCCCTTTGGCCTCGCCGACCTGGTCTCTTACGGGGAATTTGACCTTTAGATAGAAAGTTGACGCCACAGCTTGGAATTCGTTCAGTGTTGGCCTGCCTAGGATAGCATTGTAAGCCGAAGGTGCATCCACCACTAGAAAGGTAGACCACCTGGTCGTTCTCAGAGGCTCCTCTCCGAGTGAGATGGCCAGCTTGATTTGGCCAAGTGGCTGGACTTCATTCCCCGTGAACTCAAACAAAGGTGTGGTCACAGGTTGCAGCTCGGTAGTCTCAATCTACAGCTGCTCAAATGCCTTCAAGTACAAAATATTTACCGAACTCCCTGTATCTACAATGGTCCTGTGGACCTGGTAGTTTGCTATAACGGCGGTGATGACCAAGGCATCATCGTGAGGTACTTCCACTCCTTGTAGGTCTGCGGGGCCAAAACTGATCTGTGGCCCTTGCGCTTGGGCGGAACTGCTGCCCACTTGATAGATGTCCAAGCGTCGGACCTGAGATTTTCGGGCTCTGTTGGAGTCTCCATAGGTGGGACCACCAGAAATCATGTTAATGGACCCGTGCACTACATTTTGCTGATTGGCCTGCTCCTCACTGGCATTCCTCTGTCCTGGGGAACCGGGGGTCGGGAACAACTGTCGGGCTGCAGGGGCGGTCGGTCGAGCACTAGTTCCTGACTGGCTCGACGATGTTCTTCCTCGACCACGGCCACCCCCTTGATGGGCTCCTCTCGGACTTCCTCGGCCGGTGCAACCCCCACCCCGGCCGGCCTGCCAACAGTCCTGAAGGTCATGGGTATGGTTGTTGTAGCAGCCCCGCCTCTATGGTCCCCGCAGGCAACCCTCTAGGCCGGCGACCCTACGGTCTTCCCACCCCTGGCAGTGGGTTTTTGCCTTCCCCAGGATTCGAACCCTTGACCTCCAGGACAAGTACAATAGTTCCTGAATCCTGGTACCAAGTCGCCGACCTAGAGGGTTGCCTGCGGGGACCATAGAGGCGGGGCTGCTACATAAAAAGGCGTCTTTTTATTGTAACGACCCGGCCCCTCGGCCCCTTGGGCGGCCAAATCTCTCATTTGGCGGCCCCTCTAGGCGACCCTCGGCCCCTTTGACAGCCAAATCTCATTTGGCGGCCTCTTTGGCGACCCTTGGCCGTGCCGTTACTCACTAGGACTTCCCACTCCTGGCCAGTGGATTTTTGCCTTCCTCAGGATTCGAACTCTAGACCTCCAGGCTAAGTACTAGAGTTTATGAATCCTGATACCAATTGAGCTGTAGCTCAATTGGTATCAGGATTCATAAACTCTAGTACTTAGCCTGGAGGTCTAGAGTTCGAATCGTGAGGAAGGCAAAAATCCACTGGCCAGGGGTGGGAAGTACTTGTGAGTAACGACCGCCCAAGAGGTCGCCAAAGGGGCCGCCAAATGAGATTTGGTCGCCCAAGGGGCCGAGGGCCGCCAGTTGGGCCGCCCAAGGGGCCAAGGGGTCGGGACGTTACAATAAAAAGGCATCTTTTTATGTAGCAGCCCCGCCTCTATGGTCCCCGCAGGCAACCCTCTAGGCCGGCGACCCTACGGTCTTCCCACCCCTGGCAGTGGGTTTTTGCCTTCCCCAGGATTCGAACTCTAGACCTCCAGGCTAAGTACTAAAGTTCCTGAATCCTGGTACCAAGTGAGCTACACAGCTCACTTGGTACCAGGATTCAGGAACTTTAGTACTTAGCCTGGAGGTCTAGAATTCGAATCCTGGGGAAGGCAAAAACCCACTGCCAGGGGTGGGAAGACCGTAGGGTCGCCGGCCTAGAGGGTTGCCTGCGGGGACCATAGAGGCGGGGCCGCTACAGTTGTTATGGAAAGAACAGTAGGGTTGCCATCTGGTAGGGAGGCAACCCTGGGTCACCTGCTGAACTATGCCCCGCTCAACTCCCTGCTTGTGTCCCATAGCTCTGGGGCTCCTGAGTGGTCCTCCAGGAGGCATACTGTAACGACCCGGCCCCTCGGCCCCTTGGGCGGCCCAACTGGCGGCCCACTTGGCGACCCCTTATGTCGTCAACCGACGACCATTGGCCGTGCCGTTACTCACAAGTACTTTCCACCCCTGGCCAGTGGATTTTTGCCTTCCTCAGGATTCGAACTCTAGACCTCCAGGATAAGTACTAGAGTTTATGAATCCTGATACCAATTGAGCTACAGCTCAATTGATATCAGGATTCATAAACTCTAGTACTTATCTTGGAGGTCTAGAGTTCGAATCCTGAGGAAGGCAAAAATCCACTGGCCAGGGGTGGAAAGTACTTGTGAGTAACGGCACGGCCAATGGTCGTCGGTTGACGACATAAGGGGTCGCCAAGTGGGTCGCCAGTTGGGCCGCCCAAGGGGCCGAGGGGCCGGGTCGTTACAATAAAAAGGCGCCTTTTATTGTAACGACCCGGCCCCTCGACCCCTTGGGCGGCCCAACTGGCGACCCATTTGGCGGCCCAACTGGCGGTCCCTTGGGCGGCCCAACTGGCGGCCCAACTGGCGACCCCATTATGTCGTCGACCGACGACCATTGGCCATGCTGTTACTCACAAGTACTTTCCACCCCTGGCCAGTGGATTTTTGCCTTCCCCAGGATTCGAACTCTAGACCTCCAGGCTAAGTACTAAAGTTTATGAATCCTGGTACCAATTGAGCTATAGCTCAATTGATACCAGATTCAAGGTCCCTTTGTACTTGTCCTGGAGGTCTCAGGGTCGAATCTGGGGAAGGCAAAAACCCACTGCCGGGAGTGGGAAGACCGTAGGGCACCGCCTAGAGAGCCGCCTGATGGGGCTAGAGGGGCCGTGTCGCTAAATAAAAAGACGCCTTTTTATTGTAACGACCCGGCCCCTTGGGCGGCCCACTTGGCGACCCCTTATGTCGTCAACTGACGACCATTGGCCGTGCCGTTACTCACAAGTACTTTCCACCCCTGGCCAGTGGATTTTTGCCTTCCTCAGGATTCGAACTCTAGACCTCCAGGATAAGTACTAGAGTTTATGAATCCTGATACCAATTGAGCTACAGGTGGAAAGTACTTGTGAGTAACGGCACAGCCAATGGTCGTCGGTTGACGACATAAGGGGTCGCCAAGTGGGCCGCCAGTTGGGCCGCCCAAGGGACCGCCAGTTGGGCCGCCCAAGGGGTCGAGGGGCCGGGTCGTTACACATACTCCTCTGATGATGCTGAGGAATCTTGGGCGCAGGTCTGGCAGCTCGTGTCTCTTCCACATCCACATATTTACTGGCTTTGCCTAGAAGGCTCTCAAAGTCCTTCGGAGGTTTTCAGATTAAAGATCTAAAGAATTCACCTTCTTGCAAACCTTGGGCAAAGGAGCTGACTAGCACCTCGGACGTAGCGGTAGGCACGTCCAGTGCGACTTGATTAAATCTTTTGATGTAGGCTTTTAGGGGCTCCTTGGAGCGCTGCTTCATGGTGAACAGGTTTAAGCTGGTCTTGTGATGTCTTTTGCTACTCGCAAAGTGTTGCAGGAATAATCTTTTGAAGTCGGCGAAGTCTTTTACCTATCCTTCGGGGAGTCTATCGAACCATCGCTGGGCTGGCCCTGCCAAGGTGGTCAGGAAGGCCCGGCATTTAATACCAACCGAGTATTGATGTAGCAGTGCAGCATTCTCAAATTTCTTCAGATGTTCTTCCGGGTCCGTAGCCCCTCCATACTCGAGGATGGACAGGAGTCGGAAGCGCTTAGGAAGTGGTTCCTGTAAAACCTGGCTGGAGAAGGGGAACCCGATAGGCTCGACTAGAGTCGGACTGAGGGGAGCTTTCTCCTTGTTAGCTCTGGCTTGACTGGAAGAAGCTTCGTGAGGATCAGACTGTCCTGCCCCCTCTGCTGGGCCGAATAAGGCTGGGTGGAAATGTGGGTTGTCCCCCTGGTGAGCTCCTCCTCCAGTGCCCATGCGAGCTGTGGGCTCGGCTGGGCCCTCCTGAGTGGGTCGGACAGCTGCCTGCTGCTTCGCCGCCAGCTTCCTAGATTTGGCTTCCACCAGCAGATCGAGGTCTTCTTGTGAAAGCATCACAGTCATCCGATTGGAGTCACTCATCTTCAGCTTTCGATCAGGCAGATTCCCACAGACGACGCCAAATTTGATCCTGTCGACAAGCGAAGACCGGTTCTCACTCGGCTGACTCAGTCTGACCAAGATGACCCAGTCTGTTGTAGCGTAGGGGTCGGGCTCAACTACGGATCAGATCTCAAGCACTCGGGGCGGACCAAAATGGAGCACTCAAAGTAGAGTTGAGGTTGCAATGTGGCAGCAATCCTTTTTCTGGAGTTCAAATGGGGTTTATATAGGGGAGGGGAAAGATCTCCCGTCATGTGAGCGTCACATCTCATTAAGAGCCGATCAGTGGTCAGGCTGAGCTACTGACAACTTCATCTACGGGGTGAGACTGTCACAGCCACCTGACAATCTGTAAAGTTGTCCCTTCTGACCCTAATTAATATTTGGCGGCTCTGTCAGGTAATGATTATGTCAGAGGTCTTTTCCTCTTAATGGAGGGTTTTGGCAGACCCTGACGGCAGACTTGGCTCCTCTATTACTCGCACCTATCAGGTCGGGCTATATCAATTTACAACTGGGGTTGGCCGGGTCAACTAGATCTTCTATCCACTTCAGTTCTTGGGGTGGCTTTGGAGTATTCGGCCTGAGGTGTCCGGGCACTACAGATACCCGACCCCGAGAGCCCGACCTCGAGGTGTTCCGGCGCTACGGATGCCCGACCTGAGGTGTGCGTCCCCGAGTGTCCTACCCGGAGGGCTCGACCTCGAATGCCTGACCTGAGGTGTGCGTCCCCAAGTGTCCTACCCGGAGAGCCCGACCTCGATTGCTCGACCTGAGGTGTGCGTCCCCGAGTGTCCTACCCCGAGGGCCCGACCTCGAATGCCCGACCTGAGGTGTGCGTCCTCGAGTGTCCTACCCCGATGGCCCGACCTCGAATGCCTGACCTGAGGTGTCCGAGCCCTAATGCCCGACCTCGGGTGCCTTTGACCTTGAGCTGAGGCCTCATCTACCCCTATCCTCGCTCTTCTGTCTAAGCCTTCGGCCTGGCCCGTGAAACCGGGGACGGCCTGGCCCGTGAAATCGGGGACGGCCTGGCCTGACTCTTCCTGACCCGGGTCATACTGGGTTGACTCCGATCGGGCCCTCAACTTTTCTAAAGAAATCGCTGGTCAGGATTAACCATGATTAATTTTAAAGATGATCGATTTGATTTAATTAAAATTTGTCATGAACTATTAAGATAAATTAAAAAATACCACAAAGTCCCACAACTCCACAAGTAGCTGTTCATAGGCCACGGTTTTTTTTTTAGTCATGAAAGATAACTAGTCGTCGTTATTTTTATTTTTATGTACATAATTACTCCGTAAATTACATTTGCAAAGGATAGTTAGGGCCTAAAATCAAGTTGAAGGGCAAAATGCCAGGTAGATTTCACAGTACGTATCACGATCACGATGCAGCGGTCTCGTTGCTGCGATCTGCACTAGACCGTACCTTTCCAGGCTTCCAGCTAGATATGAGCCCATGATCCCCACCTCTGAGGCAGGACGTGTTTGATTTACTTGATTTTTTATTTTTATTTTTTAAAAAATCATATTTTTTTATTTTTTGAAAAATATTTTTTTTATTTTTTAATTTTTTAAAAAATATTATATTTTTTTAAAAAAATAAGATTGAAAAATATAAATCAAACACGTTTTCTAAAAAAATCATATTTTTTATAAACAAATAAAAATAAAAAACAAATCTATCAAACGTTCCCTAAATTTTTTCCACCGTTGCGTTGCGTGGTAGAATGCTCGGTTTTTTGATAAGAGTAGTTCCGCTCGTCGTCGTCTGTTAGAAAAAAGTATAATATAAGTCTTTGCCCCATGCATGGACGGACACAATCACACAAGAGTGTTATTAGATACAAAATATATACCTTATTGGTTGTCTGAATTTTTTTTTTATATAGTCTTTAGTAATTTATCTCCCTGCAAATCGTGAGAACTTCCAAGAGTAGCCAAAATCACGATTTCGAGTATAATAGGACTCCTTAATTTTATTATTATTATTTAATAATTCAAATCTTCAAATTTTATCCACTAATTTATGAAAATAGGTCATTTTTATTTTTATTTTTTATAATCTAAGGCATTGGGTTAAACTAACTAGGAGAAGCAAAAAGGTAGAACCGTCACCTTAACTGCCTAGAAGGAGGATGGCCATTCCATCATCGAATAAATTCGGAAGCACAAGCAACTTCTCGTCTGGCAGTCAATATCCTAAATTTTTTATTTCACTAAAAGAAAATCCTAGATTATCTTTTCTTTAATAATCCATGTCTTCAATTTTTATGATTCGATTAATATAATTCGAACGGTGATTGGTTCAACTTTACTGAAGTTTTGCATCGGCAATTAGGATAAATTGGGAAGTAGATGCATCATGATGGGCAATCTAGTGTGACATGAAATTCGAACTCATCGGATATAGTGTGGCCGGGGCGAGATTCAAATTCTCATTATCTAAGGAGCTCATCCCACAGCTTACCATCGCATTGTAGCCCATAGACAAATCCTTTTTTTTTCATAATTATACAGATATCCAGCTCTTCAAATACACTAATTTTGAAGGTGGCTAACTTAGTCACACGAAATTTTTTAACCGGTCATCAAGATAAATCCAAGAAGCACTAAGTGACCCAACAATCACAGTCAGACTTTTTAGAATTAATCACGTTGAACAAATGCTCTTGTTAGGATCTGATCTCAGATGTTCCTATTGGTGTCACAATTACCTTATTACTTACATTGTGTTAGGGGAAAATCCTTAACCTTCCTCTTCTTGTGACCCAATTAATCTTAGAAGCGATTGATCTGGTCTCAAAAAAAATTTTCATCGGTCTCCAAGAGTAAATCCTAGAAGCGCCGCAACAAGGCATCAGTAGCCGGCTAGTTGTTATGACCAAGCTAATCCTGAAAGAGATTGGTTTAGTCCCATGAAAATTTCCAGAAGTGTTGCAACAAGGTGTTGATAGTCAACCTCGACAGTCTTCGACGTTCATGTAAGATCGTTCGAATGTGGAATTGATATTCTTGCATACACCGCTATTGCTGGACAAAACCCCCCGTGATTTATCTCCTTTCAAATAGTTAGGGTTACCCTGAAGAGCCAGCGAGATGATGATTTTACCATTTCAATAAAAATCTTTAATTTTATTAATATTATTATTATTACTTAATAATTCAAATCTTCAAATTTTATCAATAATTTACAAAGATAGACAATTTTTAACATTTAGTTTTAATCTAGGGCCATGTGTTGAACTAATCTAGGAGGCAGGCATCATCTCTTCATTAGATAAATTGAAAAGCACGAGCAATTTCTTATCCAGAAATCAGCATCCCAGATTTTTTATCACACTGAGAAAACATTCTTAACCTTCATTTTTATTTTATAATTTATGCATTCAGCTCAGCTCTTATGATCTGATTAATTCTGAAGGTGACTAGCTTAACTCTACTAAAATTTTTTACCGACTATCAGGATAAATCGGAAAGCGCAAATGTGTCATGACGAATGCTCTAATGTCACATGAAATTTAAACTCTTGAGGTGTAATGTGCCCGGGGTGAGATTCAAATCCTCGTTACCTAGGGAGCCCATCCCACAGCTTACCATCACACTGTAACCAAGAGCAAATTTTTTTATTGATAATTTAGATATCCAACCCTTCAAATAGATTAATCTTGAAGGTGGTCAGGCATGGTCTCATGAATGTTTTTCACCGGTCACCAGAATAAATTCGAAAAATATGAAGTGGTCAGGCAATCACAGTTAGACTTTCTAAAAGTAAACACATTAGACAAATGCGCTCGTTGGGAATTGATCTCATGTGTTCCTATGGGTGTCACTATTGCGTTCCCATTTGCGTTGTGCCTCCTTAACTTTCTTCCTTTTTGTTTTGATAACCTAGGTTTCTAGTTCTTATGACTTAATTAATCTTAGAAGTGATTGAATCGGCCCATAAAAAATTTCCACCGATCCCAACCCAAGGGTAAATCCTGGAAGTGTCGCAGCAAGGTGTTGGCAGCTGACCAGTTCTTATGACCTAATTAATCCCAGAGGCGACTAGTCTAGTCTCGTGAAAGTTTGCAATCAGTCTCTAAGGGTGAATCCCTGAAGTGCCGAGCAAGGTGTTGACAATCAACCCCCACAGTCTGTTAAATATCGAAATTTAAGGGTTGAAAAGGTAAATTTCGGAAATTAAGGATCTAGTTGGGATTAACGAAATTTAGAGGGTCTTTTTGCAAAAAGTCAAAAATATTAAAAACCCTAAATTTTCCTTATCTTTCCCCGATCCTCTTCCTTTTCTTCCCCTATGCAGCGAGAGCAGTTCCTCGCTCGACGCCGCCTGACGCCCCTAGAGATGGTTTCGCTGGAGCGATCCACGTCGCCGGCAACAAGCGAAGAGAGTCGATCTCCGCGGTGGGACAAGGTCTTGACCTGTGCAGCGCTAACGCCTCTCCCTCACACGAAGCCCTAAGCACCGCCGCGCGATCGTCTGGCATCGACCAGGGCGATAGCCATTGACTTCCAGTTCCCACCTCCGGCCATGAGCTGATCTCACCCCTGTGTGTCGTCCTGTTGCCCTGCCGTTGTCGGCTAAAGCCAGGAGGCCACAACCACGTCGCCAGCCTGCGACCGCAACCTCCCTAGCCACTGTTGGTGCAAGATGCATCAGTGATATTTTCCTCTAGGGTTTCGATGTTTAACAATATATTTAAGTTAGTAATATATGTAAGGGTTAGTCAAAGTAATCAAGGGTTAAACCAAACAGGACCTTATGTTTGGTAGGATAAACCCAAGGTTGGTTAAGATGACCAAGGGTTAGCCAAACAGGACATGATGTTTGGTAGGATGATCAAACCTAGATTTAATATGGTTAATATACTAAGATTTGATCAGTTAGAACAAGGGTTAGCTAAACAGGATCTGATATTTAGCAAAAAACACAGGGTTGGTCAGTTAGACCAAGGAGTGAGCCAAACAGGACTTAATGTTTGGCAGAAGAGAAGTCTAGTCGGGATTTATATGACTAGCAAAAGAAGTCTTTATCAAGGTGAAGGAAAGTCCTAGTTAACCTAGGCACGAAGTCTTGACCTGCAGAGTTGAGCACTAAGTCCTGGTCGAGAGTTGGGTACCTAAGACCTGAGCGAGGATTTGGCACGAAGACCTGATTCAAGGAATTGGGTGCTAGGTCCTGGCCGAGGGCTGGACACCTAAGACCTGACCGAGGGTTGGGCACGAAGACCTGGCCGAGGGCTGAGGGCTGGGCATCTAAGACCTAGCCGAGGGCTGGGCACCTAAGACCTGACTGAGGGTTGGCCACGTGGGTTTGTTGACTGTGTCGCTAAGGATTTCGTGTGAAATTTTAGCGCTACAAATCACTACTCTATGTCTATTTGAACGACTTCAATTAAATACGTCTTTAATTAATAATAATCTATATAATTAATCTATATAAGACTAAGAATCTAATTTTGTCTTCTGAAAAATCGATGTCTCTAACAAATTTCGATTCTTCATCAAATTGAACAAATGAATAGCGATCCTATTGGTAAGTTAGGAGGGGCAACAACTCATGACCTGTTGCGAAAGTTAACTAAAGACAAATTGTCATCTGTCAATCGAACGCTCCGATGTCGACCAGACACTCGGGAGGACGGAGATGCTTCGGTGAATTACAAGAAAAAAAAGAACATTAGAGGCTTATCAGGGGATCATCAATGCAGACACTCCGACGCTCAAATCAACACACAAGTGAACGGAAAGTAAAGTAGAAGTAGTTGGAAAGGACACTGTTAAGCATACGTGCGCATGAAGCTTTGTGGATTCTTATATAGGGAGGGAACAAACTAGCTCTATTCGAGCCATCATATTTCATAAACCCGATCTTATGACAGGATTTGGTCTCCAAAAGATGGAGCCAAGCCGCCATAACTCTAGTCATTTGTCAATTCTATGTGTCAATTCGTCACATTCTTAATGGCAGGCGACTGCTTGGATGGTGTGAGCCTCACTTATGTCCTCTCACCATAATGAGTTGATTCTGCGAATCCTCTTACACCTTTATATCCTCTCACTATTAAATAGTATCTATTGTACGAGATTATGGGCTACTTGCAATTCTTTTCGACTTCCCATCTAGACTACCAATCGAACGGTCGACCGAGCAAGCTTCTAAAGGACCCTTTCGAAACCAAGGTCACATGGTCTGGTTTCCGTCCGAGCAGACGCTCCCGGGCGGATGGCAAGGTGGCGAACCTTCCTGGACGGCTAGTCGAGACCTAGATGAGACTCAACTTAACTTTTGCCATGGCAAAAACCTTTGGTCAGGTTTTCCTTACGTAGCCCAACCGACTGGCTAGATGTTACATGGCCTAGCCAACCCTCCCACCCGATCGGGTCGGGCCTATCTCTGAGGCGACTGAGAGGAGTGTGGTATAATCTGGCTGACTTCCTAATCTGGCCTACTTGACATCCTCGTCAACCACCCAAGACCGGTCAACAAGGGACCTTCATCCGACCGAATCCAATAGGATCTATAGATATCATATCTTCATCCATGAGATCTCAAATTCAAATAATATCCATAAAATTCTTAAATATATATTTTTCACCAAAAAGAATTATTTATCATGTTGAAGTGATTTTAATTCAATTTAAATAATTTTAATTAAGTGTTTTTTTTAACTGAGTTAAATTAATTTATTTTTAAGCATAATATTAAAATAAATGTATTTTCATAATGAAAAATATAATGAATTGTTGTTTCGATTTTTTATATATATAAAAAAGTAAATTTTAATTTTGACCTAATTGCTTAATCGCTACGTCAAACACCGCCCGGATCGAGTCTAACTTCCCTTCGATATTAAGAAAATCACAACCCATCGATTTACCCGTTTTATTATTTGTTGAAATGGCGATTATTAACACGTGTCAAGTTCTAACAACCGGTTTGTACCTGTTATTATCCTCGTCGACACGCTTCCCATCATCTATACGCGTATTCTCCAATAGTTTGACAAAGGATCCTCTCCAAGTCACTTTCGGAACCGCCTAGTTATCTCAGTAGCCTTGCCGCCAGGATCATTGAGACCCACAAAATAGACGGTCAAGATTTAAACTGTAACATTAAATAAAACTTAATGTTTGGAGAGGATCGGATGGTGGAATAAAGGAGCCTCCCGGAGAAGGCATCCTCCTCTGTCTCCTATAAAATTAATCCTTCTCTCTATCTCCGGCTTCGACTTCGACTTCGACTTCGCCTTCGCCGATAAGCATCGCCTGAGGTTGGATTTCCCACGTAGAAGAAGATGAGTTACTACAACCAGCAGCAGCCACCGATCGGCGTCCCTCCGCCACAGGGTGAGTCATCGCTCGCCGTAGTTCTCCCGATCGATCGGTTCTCTTTTTTTTCCCCCTTTTGTGATCGTGTTTGTGTTTCTGTAGGGTACGGGAAGGACGCCTACCCACCGCCGGGGTATCCTGCGTCCGGTTACCCACCTCAGCAGGGTTACCCGCAGCAGGGCTACCCGCCGCAGTACGCGCAACCGCCGCCTCGGAATCAGCAGAGCGGCGGGCCTTCCTTCGTCGAAGGATGGTATGTAGCTCGAATCGCCGATTTCTCTTTTGTTTCTCGTTCTTCTTCTCCTCCTCGATCTGCTCGGGAGGCGCATGATAGCGAGTCGCCTTTTATCTTGCGTTGCTCTCCCGTGGCATAGAGGTGGCGCACGCTAGCATCTGCACGCCGTGCGGGTTACGGGTTCGAGTTCCTCTCGATTAAGGATCTCAAAACCTCTTACTTAGCTTGTCGGTAGCGTTTAAAAATATATTTTTTTTTCCATCTATTAGATTTTGATTTTAAATTTAAAAAATCAATTAACTTAAATATTATTAATTGAATGTTATATTATAAACAGTGGGACAAATGACTCGACTCAGACTAATTAGATTACTCGATGTCGATTTAATTTATTCCAAAAAAAATTATTTAATTATTTTAGATTTATTTGGCTCAGCCAATTCATGCCCACCTCTACTTGCTGGCGTCTCTTTTTTCTCATGGATTTGGATTTTTGCTATGTGCTTCTTGCAGTTTGGCGGCGCTTTGCTGTTGCTGCCTTTTGGATGCATGCTTCTGAGGACGAGGGAGGAGGATGGTTTCTCTTCTTGAGAGAAACATTTAATATCATTTCTGTATGTTAATATTTACGTTAATACTCCTGTTTATATCTAAGCATAGATACATCTAAAAAGTGTGACTTCTAGATCGCGTTTATCGAATTGTTATGTTGGGTGATTAATTATTGTAATTGAGAAAGTTTATTTTACTCATTTTTCTAAGTACCTTTCGAGATTTCAAAATCTCCGTTTTTAAAAACGGCAGAAATAAAGACATGGAAAATGGTTGCGACATGTGTGAATTTTCCTTGTCCTTTTAAAAAAGGAGATGCTAGTCCTTGGCGTTCGAATCCCGTAATGTAATACTTTCGGGAATAGATTTCATTCTATTGTTTTCAACACGCTAATAAATGTAAGTTAAGCTATTTTGTTCTCGGTTGGATTCCCTCATTTTTATTTTTATTTTTGGAGAAAATCACGTTTTTTTAGAAAAAAATAAATGTTAATTTTTATTTTTTTTTGAGAAAATCACGTTTTTTTTTAGAAAATGACTTCCATTTTCTATTCTCTCATAAAATAATCTCTTTTTTAAAAAATAAATGTTAATTTTTATTTTTTTTTGAGAAAATCACGTTTTTTTTTAGAAAATGACTTCCATTTTCTATTCTCTCATAAAATAATCTCTTTTTTAAAAAATAAATGTTCAAATTACCAATCAAATAATATTTTTATTTTTTCATAAAACGAAAATAAAAAATTTGCATACTATATATATATATATATATATATATATATATATATAAAATTTTGATCAGCTGCGGACCGCGTGCGGACTAGCGCCTGATCGATCACCAGACCGATCAAGCACACTACCTGCAACTTTTCGACACCAACGGCGGCCTTCGGCCGCCACCCCGAACAAAACTATAATCCAAGGGGGGTGCGATGAATCTTAGGGGGGAGGGTGAACCCGTCGGGTATGCTCCCGAGCCTCTAGTGGCCGATCAGGCACACGACCTGCGACTTCTCGATACCAACGGCGGCCTTCGGCCGTCGCCCCCGAACAAAACTATAATCCGGGAGGGGGAGTGCGATGAACCCTAGGAGGTTGGGTGAACCCATCGAGTATGGGTGAACTCATCGGGGACGCTCCCGAGCCTCCGGTGGCCGATCAGGCAAACGGTGACCGTGCGGACTGGCGCCTGATCGGCACTTACCTGATCGGTCTGGTGACCGATCAGGCGCCAGTCCGCACGTGGTACACAGGGATCAATCCGCAGCTGATCAAATTCATATATATATATATATATATATATATATATATATATATATATATATATATATATATATAATATATATATATAAAAGAAAATAAGCTCATCTAATTAATTATATTGAACTAAAATAAATTCTTACTAAATCCAACACTAAACTTGCTCAGATTCATTAACCGTTCTAAGGCTGTCTACTCTAAATGGGACGGTAGGGTGACTAATCATTATCCTAGGCATCCATGGTTCGATCCCCAACTACGACGTATTTATAAGAATTTTTTCTCTAAATGGGACGCGAACCCTGGGACGCTGAGCTTCTAAATCGCCCACTGCGAGCGCTTCCCGATTTACCCTAGCGGCCGATGGAAAACTTTCATATGGTCGGACCGATCGCCCGAGGTTGGTTGAAAAAATCTAATTAATCATTTTAAGGCTGTCTACTCTGTTTTTATCAACATTGTATGATAGATATTATTGAAAAGGACCATGCCCCTTAATTTATGTTTTACTGGAGGTGAAGAAAACGTCTGATAAATGAAATAGTTATAGTACCTACCTGAATTATATTTGATGATTAGTAATACATGCTATCGAAGGTGAATTACCTAGTAGCCATTTGTAACTTCTTCATATAGCATTTTGATCCACGCGAAACATTAATGCTTTTCTTCCTTTCTGATGGAATCGACTCAATAGAACACTCTGTGAACCCACGTCTCACAAACCTGCAACATGTGTCAATGGTTATCAAAACTCAAGCCTCCATATGCAATAGGTTAAGAAAAAAGAGTTAGACCTTTTTGCAACAAATGCTCGAATAACCCCGAGGTTTTCGAAAATATAACAACTACATCAGGATGATAGGTGCTAGAGCTTTGGTTTAAAATATTTGAACTTGTGAAAAAAAAGAAGAAGAAAACAACAGCTGGTGGCAATTTGCTTGGCATAGGTTAGTTTAAGATCATTACAGGACCATAAAAGCAGAACATCAGCTACAACAGTTCTACATGTGTGCCGCAAAAGCCCATGTGCATTGCTGGAGGATTACAAAAATGTTTACAGTTATCAGTTTAACGAACATACCAATCTGCAGCACGAGTTGTAAGAAGGAAAAGTTTGTCTAATCCAAACGATAATGCTTTCTTCTCAATGAAGTCTGCATGACCATGAAAGGCAGAGAGTTTAAGGTCATAATATCGTGTGCAATAGAGATCTTCAAATTCACACAGAAGGTTTAATTAAACTTGTCCACATACACAGAATATTCCTGTATAACCCATCAACCATGCATCTCAAAATCACAAGAACATTGCTGCTGTAATTAATGATAACAAGATCAGAATCTTATTTAACATATCTGTTAAGTTTGTTTGGGTATTAATCTAATTGAGCATATCTTCATTCCATCCAATCCAAAATCATATTAAATAGAAAAGCTTGGAATTGTGGATAGTTTTTAGTTATAACTTTGTATTTGACTTGTGAAGTTGGATAAGTTTTTGTTAACGTGAAAATTATGAAGTGAAGTTGGATCTGTACATGCTTTGCTTTCACCAAATGTCCAGTAGACCATGATCTCATGAATGCCATATGAATTATGGAGATTAACTAATACCATGAATTTGCCCATTTTCCTTTTCTTGGGCAACAATGAAACAGATCCTAGAAGATTTAAATTTGATTCAGTAACCATCCCCATTACAGATCAACTCTGTTGAAGAAGCCTACCTGAGCAATCCAGAAAGAGACAAGACGCACAAAGGATGATTGATGAACAGGTAAGAAGAAATGGGGTATCCTTGATGAAGACCACTATAGAGCCTATGCCGCACCTGGGATGACCGGCCCGACCCCAGGTAAGTTTTTCATTTGCTGCTAGAGTAAATTGGGGAAGTTAACATGGAGGCTCATCCTGATAGTCAACATTCTCATGTCTGCTACCCATTAAGGAGAGAAATTCTCAATAATACACCACAGCTGAGTCTCGAACTCTAAATCTCTGATCTATCACTGGAGAGCCTAACCATGACACCCTGTCCCCGGAGGCAAACTTCTGAACTCGCCTGTGCATCGTCCTAGACTCTGTTTTAAGAAAACTTTTGAACTAATAGTATTCACTAGATATTTTATCCAAAGAATCCATTTGGATAGAAATCCTTTACATTTATTCATGTTAGCAGAAGCTATTCATCAATTAAGCATGATCAATAATTCATCCTCTCCGAGACTCTTGCATAGGTGAATAGGTTCTTTCACTCGAGGATTGAAATATCGTGCCGAGTCGATCGAAACGGGTGACACATTTCTTTCCGCCCCACGACTGGCACCGGTACAACCCAACACCAAGCCCGCGGCAACCACAGAGGCGTCACACAACCCCCAAGGCCAAGCCAGAGGGGTCGTGCACCCAACAGTCGGGCCGGAGGGGTTGCATGACCCAACAGCCGCACCGGAGGGATCATGCGACCTCAATGACTGCGTTAGATGTGGCGATGTGTCTATTTTTTTAAATTAAATTGAAATTAAAACTGAACTTATTTATTATCTCAATCAACTCCTAGCTATTATAGAGATAATGCAAAGAGGCTTAATTAAACTCTAATAAAATTATCTAATTAATTGTATATTTTATTATTTTAATTTTAAAATATATAATAAATTTTATTTATTTATTTATTTATCTCTTAGCTATGTTATTATTATTTTTAATGGATCCAATCATATTTTTAATAGATAGTCAAACATATTTTATAAAATACTAATCAAATTATCCTATTAAAATATATAAAAATTTATTTAAAATTCTAAAAATTTTAATAAATTTTATATATTCCTAAATCACTCCGCGTGGGCCACAACGTCCTCCGCGGGTCACTAACCAAGATTTTTTTTATTTTTGGTTTAATTATTTTTTATATTTTAAATATGTATTTTTTTTATAGTAATGATAGAGAGAGTGAAAATGGGAGAGTGAAAATCATAGTGAATGATGTGGCATGACGTGGCACTTTATATGCACACGTCCGA